>VDFB02322594.1:11723-37735 GCA_007258455.2 Sequoia sempervirens | reverse complement strand
TTCGGGGAATGCATATGAGGTAGAGTTGCCTGATGGAATCAACATTTCCCATTTGTTCAACATTTTAGATTTGACAGAGTATCATGAAGGCAGAACAGAGGAAGCACCATCAATAGGGCAGTATGGCATTCCAACACTTACTTCAAAATGGGAGGAGATTGAAGCAATCTTGGATAGTCGTGCTTGAAGGAAGGAGTACTAGAAATAGGCCGTATGAAGAATATCTGGTGAAATGGAGAGGAAGGCCCGTGGAAGATTCATCCTGGCTATCTAAGGTAGCGGTTGATTGGTTGGGTTTTCCTCAATGATCTGAGATGTGATGGGGTCACTTCTCAAATTACCTGAGTGTTTGATGTGACATTGGTGAAGATTATGGGAACAATCTTGCATGGCCAAAAATGGATTAAATTTCAAGTTTCTCAGTTTTTAGATGTTTTTTATTTTTGGATACCCTTTTCGTCATAATGGGAATTTAATTTACGGTTTTATTTTCCTATTCTAGGTTGAAGATTAGGTTTAGTTTCTCAGTTTACTTTTGAAAATCTTTGAAGGTTAGATTTAGGGCACTTAGATTTCCCGGATCGGCCCGAAACTTGTTGAAATCAGTAGAATATTTGAGCCGCATATTGACTCCCAAGACCTTTCCAATGGTTCAAATTCGCGAATCGAGTCGAATCAAAAGTTATGGCCCCAAGAAGTTGGCGCACTTTCTAGAAGATATAACTGCAAATGTTCTTTTGAAATTTGAACTTCAAGTTGTAATTTTTCGGTGCCAAACCGCCTAAACTCAAATTTGAATGTTGTTTTGGCTCCAAACTAGAGAGGAGCTCTATTTATGGGCAGGTTTCTAATTTTTGGGTAACTTTTTGGGGACAACCTCGCATATTGCGAAAGGGTGATTCTATAGCTTTCTGTAACTTGCATGTATTGTAGAACTTGGGGATCTGAGATCCTCTGCATGTAAGAAGCTCCATTTTCTAAATAATAAAATTATTCTCTTGTTTATGGGTTATTTTCTAAGTCTCGGGCTGCGCCCTCATCATATCCTGATTTATTCAAGGAATGAGGAGGATCATTGTAAGCATTTAGAGATAGTTCTACAATGGATGAGAGAACATAAGTTGTATGGGAAACTATCTAAGTGTACTTTCTTCGAGAAGAGAGTACATTATCTTGGACATGTGATCTTAGCAGATGGTATCTCATTTGATCTAGCTAAGATCAAGGTAGTACTAGAATGGCCGGTGCCTAAAAATGTCTCAAAGGTAAGAAGTTTTATGGGTTTGGTGGGATATTATAGAAAGTTTGTTGCAAACTTCTCCAAGATAGCCTTTCCAATTAATTCTTTGTAGAAGAAAGGGAATAAATTTGAGTGGACAGAAAAGTACCAAATAGCAATTGATCTACTCAAAGAAAAGTTAACTACTGCCCCAAATTTGAAATTACCAGATCTTGATGGCGACTTCACTATTATCACAGATGCATAAAGAGAGGGCTTGGGAGGTGTTTTAATGCATGAAGGGCAAGTAATTGCTTATGAATCAAGAAATATGAAAACCTATGAGAAAAAATGATGCCTTGCATGATTTAGAGTTAGCAGCGGTGGCTCATGCACTTTAGATGTGGAGGCATTACTTGTGGGGAAAGACCTTTGAGATGAAAATAGATCATCATGGGTTGAAATATCTATTTACCCAACCTAATATAAATACAAGGGATACAAGATGGTTGAAGTTGATATTTGATTATGACTTCAATATCAGCTACATCAAGGGAAAATAAAATCGGGTTGCCGATGCCTTAAGTCGAAGATGTCATATTGCCTCAATAGTGACAATCCAAACTGACTTTAAAGGCCAAGTATTGTAAAAATATAGAGAGGATGAGTACTATATGTAAGTTAAGCAAGCACTCATGATCAATCTACAAGATGCAAGGTATGAAGGATTTCATTTTGAACCCAATAGATTACTTAGGTATAAGGGGAGAATGTATGTACCTAACTTAGAAGAGTTGAGAAATCTGGTATAGAAAGAAGTTCATGAAGTACCATATTCTAGACACCCTGATGTGACAAAAAAGTTGGCCGATGTGAAGCCATTATATTTTTGGAAAGTGATGAAAGGAGATACTGCTGGATTTGTGGATAGGTGCCTAGAATGTCAGAGGGTGAAAGTGGAACACCATCATCCTGTAGGCTTGTTATATCCACATGATATTCCAGAGAGTAAGTGGCAAGTCATAAGTATGGAATTTGTGCAAGGATTGCATATGTCAAGGAATAAACACAATGTAATTCTTGTGGTTGTGGATAAGCTTACTAAGGTAGCACATTTCATACCTGGGAATCTAGCTGATGGAGCTTCTTTCATAGCACAAAAATTCATTCAAGTATTATTCCTGAGAAGATTATCTCAGCTAGGGATGCACAATTCACCTTAAGGTTTTGGAAAACCTTATTTTTTTGCACTTGGGACTCAACTGAATATAAGCTCAATGTATCATCCAGAAATGGATGGACAAACAGAAAGGGTAAATCAAGTACTCAAAGACCTACTTAGAATGTATTGCATGGATCAACAATACAAGCGGGAAGATTACTTTCCTTTAGTGGAATTTTCTTATAAGAAATCCTACCATTCTGCAATAAAGATGGCCCCTTTTGAAGCATTATATGGTCGAAAGTGTCAAACCCCTATAAGTTGGGATAAACTTGAGGATAGGGTGAGTCTTGGTCCATAAATGTTGGTTGAAATGGAAGAATAAATGAGGATTGTTAAGAAAAGGTTAGTTGAAGCAAATGATAGACATAAGAGCTATGCAGATACAAAGTGAGTACCCTAAAATTTTGTAGTGGGTGACAAGGTGTCGTTAAGGGTAAAACCTCATAAGAGTTCTATCAAATTTGGAAAGTCATCCAAATTAGCTCTGCGCTATGTAAGACCTTTTGAGATTCTTGAGGAAGTGAATCCTATAGCTAACCGAATTGCGTTGCCAACAACTCTTGCCCGGATGCATAACGTTTTTCACGTAAATCATACCTAAAGAAGTATTTACCAAAAGATAATCATGTAATTGATTGGAATGCTTTACCTCAAAGTGGTAACAATTGAGCCTATCAAAGTTCTCAGAAAATGTAAGCTTCGCTTGCATAATAGGGAAGTTCTACAGTGCAAAGGCTAGTGGGACCAGTATGCAGAAGATTCTGCCACTTGGGAAGACTATGCTGAGATACAACAAAAGTTTCCACATGTTTTACATGCTTTTCAAAGTACTTAAAAATAATGTTGTTTGTTTTGTTAGTTTATGTTTGCTACATAAAATCATTTGGGGTGATGATTCACAAGGGGGGAGTATGTCACACCCCATTGCGTATTTACATGTTTACTATTACTATGCTAGGGTAAATTATTGCATGTGTGAATGTATTTGGAATTCTGCTTGGAAATATATGTGGTTGTACTTTGTTTATCAAAGAATTATGAATGAATTTTTGTTTCATTTAATGTTATGTGAGGGGATGCATATATGGAATTGAATGGTTATTGAATTGGATATTCTAACTATGAAAAGTATTATGTAAATGCTTGTTTTAATGAACAACTAACTACCATGGATATGTGTTAAGTTGGATGCAGGTTCTTATTAAATCCTCTAGGTGTGAGGGGAAGTATCACTCAGGAGAAGAACTTGGTCAGGTAACCATGTAACAAAACTTAACTAAGTTTACACACACACTCACAATAGAATGGTTGAGTCAAGTCCTAGTGTTGGGAATTGGTAAGCCATCCTTTAGTATCATTTATTTGCATTAGTAAGGATCTTGATTACTGTTGAATGCATTCTTTGATGATGTTTATGTGTTTGGAGTTTATGGGTTCTTCTTTATATTACTATGCTTGATTGATGAGGTGAACATACGTTGAATGTATATATATTTATGCATATGCATGTTGACGATAGACCATATGCATGAAGGAACACGTACATGAGAGTACATAGGTAGACGTACCTATGCACACTTATGAACATGTTGCTTATGAGCATGGTGTTATTAAAGGGACAATGCGACATGTATGTATATGTGTATATATACATCACACGTATATTTCCTATTAATAAGATAGTAATTGTATATGTACTTGATTGTGCAATCAAATATATATATATACATGTGTCGATATATATGTATGTGTGACAAATGGAAATGTCCATATGGATATATCAATATATGTATACATGTACATAGAGGTATATATATATACACACAATTGATATTATATGTGAAATGTTAACTTTGACTTATTCATTTGAATACAAAAAGGATATAAATCACAACAACAACGTGCTTGGTCAAAGCACATTCTAAGTGCTATTTTTAAGGAGTCGATTCATCCTTTGCTTGTCGATTGAACAGTCTATCACTGAGTCGACTATAATAGGTGCTCCTTAGTGAATGTTGACTGTATCCTTTGATAACCCACACCCAAACAAATAGGGAAGTTACTAAAACTTGGAACCATAATAAGAATATTCTGTTTCTTGTAGAAGTCTACCATATTTGCAAGTCAATTCTCATCTTTTGAACATGTGCATATTTGAATTAGTCATGTATTGTTGTCAAGCAAAGGAGTTCGATCAATTGTATCTCCAAGCTGAGTAATAACTTACCTTGCTGCCACCTTTTTCCATAGGAGATAAGTCGACTTATTTGCTTCAGAGGTGTCGAATGGTTCACCTTTACCTTAGGCATCAAAGTCTCAATATTTTGTATAAATAGCCAACTCTCTCATTTGGGATGCACATTCTGTAGTTTCATTCTACTACTTTTATTCTAGAGCTGTGAATTTTTGTGATAGAGTTATTTTGTGAGAGCATTGAGAGTGATGTTATTGTGAGTTATTGCAATTAGTGAATATAGCTATTTAAGGAAGAGCCTAGCAAGCTGTCATTGGAAGGATGAGAATCAAATTAGTCATTTGGAATAAGCAAAATACAGGCATGAGGATCTATTCTTCTTTAATTTGTCTTTTGTTATGAAAGAATGAATGTTTTGAGTTCTTTGTTTGGAATTTCTTGGGAATGTTGCATTCGTGAATCATAGTATTTGCTTATATAAAGGAAAAGAAGTTGTTTTATGCTTTTCTAGGAAAGTGTTTGTATATACTCCATAATAGGAGAGCTTGTTTATCATTAGTATAATGTACTAGGAATGATGAAACAAGGATAGCTTAAGGGTTATCCATTGCAAAGTTATTTGATTGAATTAGATAGCTTGTGAGTTACACTTGGGATTTGATTATCCATTGAAGGGAGGGTTGATTATGTTTATGCTTTATGGGTAGAAAATACTATTGAGCTTTGGGGAAGGGAATATGTTGTTTATAAGATTAAAGACTACATATAGAAGGAAATTTCCTATGCATAGATATAATGGCCTTAAGTCAAATCGAGCTTGAGTAGTGTATGTGAGTAGGATCACTATCACTCGAAGTACTGAGTGAGAACACTTTGGAAAAAGTAGTGTGAATGCCTTTGGCTCCACCGTCAATTCACCGTGATCCATTTATGCATGCTAGTTTAGGATTGTAAGGTCTACAAGTTCTAGTCATGTAGGACACAACACTAAGCTCAGAATAGTTGTCATATGAGGTTATCCCAACAATCTTTTCGTTGAAGGGTAGGGCCATCTATTGAATGATAGATGTGCAGGGGATCGAATATGAGTCTGTGGTTGGTGAAAAAGTGTTTGAGTGATGCTTCTCCTCCTCAACAAGTGATAGAAGACCAATATTTGAAAGGAGATTCCTAGACCATCTATACCTATTGCTTTAAAGCTCAGTTGAGCTATGTATGTACTTTGTACACATTCTTTGGAATATTATAATATGTGGAAGATTATATTGGAAATTAAATCAAAACCGGTCATTGTATTGACATCTATGTTTATTTGTTCTCTATTATGATAAGAAAAACTTTATGGCAATGGTTAAGTTATGTAGTTTATTTACTTGAAAGTGAAAACTTAGGAATTTACTTGTGAGAACAATTGGCATGTTACATGGAATCATAAAGAGTGTCCCATTATTGAATAAATGTAGAGGAAGTAGTCCTTCATTCTGGTACACCCTGATGTGAAAGAGGATGAGTACCACCAGGATGTGAAGATGGCATGGGTCATTGATCTTGCTAAGCCACCTACAATCTCACCATAAACATGTCAATTGCAGACAAACATGTTAGGAAAAAATTCAAAAAAGTGCTAGACACCATAAAATATTCAGACACAATAAGACACTATTGATAAGACATCCAGACACAAGGATGTCAAATATCAGATATAAGACAAGCCTGTGGTTGTTGCATACTACATTGCAAGATAGTCACAGAAAAGACAAGTATAGTCAGGTTTCTTGCAAGCTAGATGCCAAGATATAAGATATCAGACACCAAGACATGAGATATCAAATATCAGATAGAAGAAACAAATTGCAAGACACCAAATAATTCTTTTTAAAAGAAGGCTTTCAAGAAGGGGTTCTTTCAGTAGGGAACCCTTTTCTCAAGAAATCAAGACACCAAGGGACCCTTTTAAAATGACGCTCCTTTTTAACGATACAAAATATTTTGAAAGTGATTTTGTCATCAAGGAATCCTTTTGAAAGATCTTTTGTCAAGGAATCCATTGGAAAGAGTGCTCCTTTTTGAAATGAATTTTTTCACTCTTTTTATTTAGAAAGAATAATCCTTTTTTGAAAGGAAAGTTTTTAGACTCTTTCACCAAGGGATCTTTTTGAAATAAAATTTCATCTAGGAGTCCTTTTGGAGAGAATACACCCTTTTAGAAAATGAGGGCTTCGAACAAGGGATTCTTTTGTCAAGAAATTCATTGTAAAGATATTTGACACCGAGGAATCCTTTTGAAAGAATTCTTCATGTTGAAAATTATACAAGCATGATAGCCCCCCCTTAGGATGATGTGTGCTACCAAGAGGAGCACATGGCATCCTAAGGAGAAAATAAAGACAAGAGATGTTGTGGCACACAACACATGGCGAGATGTATCTATGGTATATTGTCACACACGTGAGGGACAACACATAAGAACTACAACATCAAGAAGTAGACAAGCAAATATAAAGAAATCAAGAGACAGGTGGATTTGAGAATTCAGGGTTAGAACTATTCATAGATATCAATAGATAGATATGACATAGTATACATATGAACTGTCATCAATCCCCAAAATTCTTAGAATATGAAGGGCACATAAAGACAAGAAAATAAAAATCAAGTCAACATGGAAGAAGGCCTAAATGCCCCCAACACTTTGTATTGTCCTCGATATCAAAAGACAAGATTACCATATATAGAAGAATGATGAAATAAATAGAAGAAGTGTACGACAGAGCTCCATGCCTGTATCCAAGTACCTACAAGGGTAGCAAGGGTCCTCCAAGAAGGATCACAAAACATCAAAAGACAAGCACTGTGGAACAAAAAAAAACAAAACTAATCTATAGATGTATAAGGAGGCACCAACCTAGTCCTCATTGACCAATAGATCGTCCTGATCCCAATCTAGATCATTATAGGGGGAAGAAGGAAGAGCCTACAAGGGAGGGACAACAAGGGAAATACTCTTTGACTCTCTTGCGACAAGAGCCAAGGGAGAAGGCCCATCAAGGTCTTCATCGCTGAGCTTGTTGAGGCGAAGGTCATTGATTTTGAAAAAATCAAGGATAAAGCCAGGATATCATCCATTGAGTTGAACATAAACTTCTCAGAAGTACCTTGTGTCAACTTAGCAGGGGAAAGACAAGGCACTCAAGAGTCACTGCTAACCTCAACAAAAGGGTAATTGATAAACTTTGAGGACACAGGGGTTGCCTTTGTCACAAGGAAAATGCAATCCAAAACAAAACTAGACTATAAAGAAGACAAACCTTTCTTATGACCATCACTCAAGGTGAGGCCATCCTCCAACTTATGCTTCAATGGAGGATGCAAAATCCCCACATAGGAAGCAGAAGCAGAGGAGGAACCAGAAGGAGCCACAAAGGACACCGCCTTTGTATTAGGCATGTCAATAGGCTATGAGAAAGGAGGAATATATGGAAGGGACATGAGTTGTGGAGGCTTTGCTGAGGGAGCGATGAAGACCTACACCCTTTTGGGGTGAAGAACATTAGGACCCGCTGAAAGAGTCGGAAGCAAGATGGAAACGATGGGAATTGAAATAGAGGATAAAAAAGTAGACAAAGCAACATAAGAGACAAGAACAGATACACCAAGCTTCTCCTCAGTCTTCAATGAGGTAGTGTGCTCCGTAGCTAGAGCCTTTCACCGGTGCTTACACTCATGTGCAAGCCGATTACATCAGCTATGAGCATTAAAATATGCAATCTGAGAAGAGGCCAGAGGTTGTTGCTCTATTGTGGGAGCATCCTTCACAACTATTACCTATGAAGGGGTAGTCTCCTAAGTGGCAACAGGAGGAGGAGGCACATGATTATAAATGATGACAAAAGGAGAAACAAAAAAAGTGCCTCAACAATAGGCCTCTTTCCATTCACCGCCCGAGGAGCAGTTGAAGGAACAATAGGAGGCTGCGAAGTCCGAGACATAGAAACAACCCCATGGGAATGCTTTCCCTTTCCATATAGGGTGGGTCGGGGAATCATGGGAAAAACAAGCAATTGAAAGGATTGACGCTTCACCTTCCTCCACATGGGCACCATTCCACTTCCCATGTGAGGCATGAGAGTAGGAACTGAGGGTGCCACCACGGGTTGGGAAGAAGAAGCAAATGATGTAGAAGACACAGAAGGGGAAGGCTCTAGAGTGAGAGCATGCTTTTATTTCCCTTTTTACGAGGCCGAAGAGACATCCTATTGCCACGCTAGCATAAAATCCTTCATAGAAACAGCATAGGGAGACACAAAAAAACTAACTTTCAACATCAAGCCCCTAGTATTATACTTAACATAACCTCGATAAAAAAAATCTCCCCTAGGAGGGAGGGGTCCAATTGGGGTGGGCCAAAAGTGATCCAAAGAAAAGCCCCCACATGACACAAGTGGTTTATAGCTAATATCATGAACAACATGCATTGTGCCCTTGTGGGGTAATTTCAAACACTTGTGGACTACATAGGTGACTGCATTCATGGAGGCTAGCCATGGAATGGTTAGCCTAGCCTTGAACAAGTCAGACTCTAGAATTACTACAAATGTAACATTTATAACCTTAGGTCCAACTAAGACCGACAAAGAAATGGTGCCCATAGGGGCAATGGATAGCCCGTCTTGAGTATAGAGAGTGGTCTACAATTCATCGTACTTCTCCTTATAAAGAATGTTAATGAACAAGGCCTCCTTCCTTATCACATTCACTCGAATTGTTAGATCAACCATAACACTAGTCATGATGTTACCATTAATCTAAGTGGGAACATACAGTGGAGAGGGCTCCTTATTTAATGGAAGATCATGTGAGGTAAAAGTTATGTCAATAATAGCACTCACATTCTCTGTAGGAGGCATATGCGTGAACGATACCATGTTCACATACTCAGATGGGACCAACTCAGAAGATACAAAGGACTGCTTGACCAGATTAGCATAATGAGAAGGAAATGGATCTATGTAAATCTAAAGTTTGTTGTTAGGCTTAGCCATAAATTTGTTAGAGTTTTTCTTCCTCCCATTGAGATGGATAGTCCCATCATTGATGCGATCTTGAATCTCATGACGTAGGTAGACACACCGCTCGGTATCATGTTCGTGCACTCGATGAAATTGATAAAATTATTGTGCATCAAACCACTTTGAATAAGGCTTAGAGAGAGTCAAATCTTTGGTAATGTCAAAATTTTATCTTTTAATATATTTTATAGAACTTTGGTATATGATTCAGGTAACTTTGTGAAAGTTTTGTTTGGTCCTATATTTTTACCTTTAGGAGCAAAGACCATGTTTGCAATAGCCTTATTCTTTCTTGCATCACCAAATATCAACACTACTAACTGGTTATCCTTATGGGAGCATGAGGATGAACCCTCGAATTGAGCAATTGTTTGTTGACCACGTACTCATGTAGCATTGCACAAAGGAAGGATACTTCGTCAAGAAAAAAATTCTTGTAACAACTTTTGCAAGTTTTCGATGAAAACCTTCTAGACATCAGAGTCTAGTAGGGGATAGGAAATATGAGAAAAGAGCACTTGATAATGAGCAATGAATTCAATAAACTTTTCATGGCCCCCTTGCTTGCATTGGACGAGATTAGAAAACACCATCTTTAGCCCATTGTTAGCTTGGAATTCTCTAAGGAACTAATTCACCACCTGATCAAATGAGAAGACATAATTATCTGGTAAGGAACAATTTTACTCAAGGGCAACACCCTTAAGGGATCACGAAAATAACTTTACCATAAAATCATCAAGGTGGAAGAAGTCAACACATAAGGCATTGAATGCTGACACGTGTGTCTAAGGATCTCCACGACCACTATACTTTTCAAACTTAGGAATCTCCATTCCTTGAGGGATAGGAGTGTTCAAGATGACAATAGAATATAGGCTAAGTTGAAGAAGAGCTAGATAGGTTCACCAACAGGTTCTACATTCATCCCATGTTTTGCAATAAATCATTCAAGACATGATTAGAGGATGAGATAGGACTAGAGGAATCAAAGCCACCAACCCCCATACCGGTAGAGCTTCCAACACTAGGACTAGTAGGGATTCCAGTATTACCACCAGAAGCTACATTAGGGGTGGAAGAACTGAAGCATAAAGGTACCTTGTTTAATTTAAAAGTGTGATTATGCTTAGGTATAGAGATTGTGTTAGTTGAATGACCTATCTCAGCCATGTATATTGACACCTTAGGTATTAAGACTTCCAACTATGGTGCAACGGTCTCAAAACTGACATCGCAGGTAACACCCAAGTTAGGATTACAGATTGGGACATGAGTATCCACAATGTCCGCAAGACCTTGGAGAAGTTCTACATCTCTCTGATTCTTATCCACCATGGCTCTTAATCTGTTAACAACAATAGCTACTTGAGCAAGACTTTTATCTTTTTCCAAATATCACTCAAACTCTCCAAGCCTTCTATCTAGGGAAAGAAGTTGCTTCACAGGGACCTCAAGAGAAACATCTTCCTCCATAGAAGAAGTAGAAGGAGAAGCAAAGAGTGTAGGAATATGAGTAGCAACTTCCCCAAAAGGGTTGGAAAATCCAGTAGAAATCCTCAAAACCAATTCCTCAAAAGAGGGACCACTTTGACCAAAGGTGACCTTCCTAGATTTTATTCTTATCTGCTGAAGAATTCTCCTAAGAAAAAAATTGGGGGTCATAGATTGGGTTGTAAAGTTCATAAAGCTTCATGACTCACAAATCTATGATGCACCCAAGACCTAAGGGAAAAGGTTTTTACCGCAAATAAATGAAAAGGAGAAAGTTCATGTTAGGTGAACACCAAAATGTAGAGAAGGGGGATTCGCTATTCACAAGTCTCTAGGACACCAAAGAGCTTGAAGTGAGTGAACTACCCTTAAGTACCTTAGACTACCTAATAAGTTGAAAAGGGAAAATTGGATTCTGGTTTCTTTATGTTTTATGACAGATATTTTCTAGACACGGGTGAGCACACCACAGGGGTCTCAGGCTACAAACAAACTGGATCTCGGCTAGAGGATGCTAGTGCGCGAGTTAGATGTTAGCACACTGTATTGGCATCTCAGAGGCATGATGAAATCTCATATAGACAGAGAGTTGGGTTTACATAATGAAACTTGCAGGGTTTACTAACAACACAAAATTTTAAGTTTGATTGCTAAATAGAGAAATGAAGAAATACCAAAAATAAGAAGAAAAATATTTTAACTTATAAATATAAACTATTCTAATAATGAAGTGCCAAGAAAAGAAAAGAAGAAGGCCAAGTCACTAAAGGTCTAGTTCTCCAACAAGCTCCCCTTACGAACGGATTGTGCTTGCACACATTTAGCAATGGGAAAATGTTGTGGCTGCATTTCGAAATCTACCTTAGTCAAACCCTCGTTTTGGTGTTTCCACCTCCATGGGAAACCATTAGACCATGAGATATAGAAATAATAAAGAAATAAACAGAGTAGACACAAGAAATTAGAGTGCAAAGATAACCTGGATGCTACTCTACAAACAAGATAATGCAAATAAGTAAGTAGATGGATATTACCCTCCTTTCTACAAGCTTGAGTAGCTAAGAGAGGAAGGGAAAGAGCAAGACAACCACGCCAATGGAGTGAAACTTCCAAAAGCTACAATAAAAATGGCATAGGAGCAACAAAATGGTGTAGAAGTGAAGTGGAGAGAGCAAAAGAGTGAATGGAATTGAAGTGTACAGTGAGAATGCATTGATAGAATGAAGGAATGAAGTTCAAATGGCTAATTTAGAGGTAAAAGGACATTCTTGGGCGATCAATATTCGCAGGGATGTTACAATTTGCAGGCTGACAAAGAATCGTAATACCTCAATGTCCATTGACCCAAGAATCTTGTCAGGACCGAACTGTAGTGCACAGGCGTCCTCTACAAAAAATCCATCATTGACAAAAAACGACAAGGACATGCATGAAAATCAAGGCAAATACGACAAGTTTTTGCATTATTGAATTTGTAAGGCTAAAATGAGGTAATATGATGGGAAATTCAAACTAGGTGCAAATTTATGCCATTGCATTTTGTTTTTAAAATAGTAGTGTGTTTGTTTAGGATGTGTTTTGTGTGTGAGGTTGGGATATAATAATGTTTACTTAGTTTTTGCTTGTTTGCATGTGTACTTTGGAACTTCTACGATTTACACTATATGAGAGTGTGTATTGTGACACTAATAGTGTGTACTGGAGAAGATCAAGGTGTTTTCTAAAGTATGATCCAATACTTTGTCCAAGTCCTTAGCAAGCTCAAAAGGAGAGAAGGGTAGATGGATGAGATGGAATTGTGATTGGTCAACTATAGAGGATGGATGGAGGAATCTACTTGCCCATGGAAATATAAATGGTACCTATAGATAATGGATACTAGGTGCTAAGTATGATGTCTACAAGAAATTTTTGATTATGGTACTTTCCCAAAGAGTCATATAATGGTTTTCACTAGAGGGCAATTATTCTCTTTACTTATGTGTTTTTTGTATTTTTGGATTTTTTTGAATTTTATGCTTTTTTATCTTTTTGAATGTTGTTGTGGAATTAGGGATGAAACCATTTGAGGTACATACTGTCAATTTGCTCCTCTAACTCTTGACTATCTGGAGTAGCCAACTTGTATGCTCTTGATCCATATTTAGAAATAATAGAATGGTTTTCACTAGAGGGAATCTTTTCTCTTAACTTTTGTGATTTTTTGATATTTGATATTTGATTTTTTTGGTTTTTTATACTTTTCTAATCGTTTTAGATTTTAAATTATTGTTGTTGCATTAGGTATGGAACCACTCAAGGAACGATGCTTATAGGATCCTCTAACTCATGACCCTTTGGAGTAACCAACTTTCATGCTCTTGGCCCATATTTAGAAATGATAACATGGGGACCCAACCAATTTGGTTGAAATGTCCCTTTCACCTCTTGATCCAAAGTTATATTCCTTTGGGATGAGGTTACCAACCTCAAATTCTCTAGTTTTGATGGACTTGTGGTTTAATGCATTTAGCCTATGCTCATCAAGGAGCTCTAGTTCATGCAACCATGCAATTTTATATTATTCATCATCAATGAGATCATGCAAGGAGATGCACAAGGATGGTAACTCGCCTCAATTGGCAATATGAATTTGGTGTCAAAGACGAGGCAATAGTGTGTAGCTCATGTCGACATATAAATGCTAGCATGATAGGCCCACAAAGTGGGATTGAGTTGGAGGTGTCAATCATAACAATATCAATGACAATATTTTTGAGGATTTTGATGAGTGTTTTATTGGATGGCTCAACATGGTCATTACCTTGTGGGTTGTAAGGTGTGGACCATTTAAGTTTGATATGGACTTGGTCACATAGAATGTGGACTTCATAGTTTTAAAAATATTTACCATTATTTGTAATGATAATAGAAGACATATCATAATGAAAAATAATGCAGTGAAAGATGAACTTAGATATTTGTTGGATGCTGGTATAAGTAGAGGAACCACTTCAACCCACTTAGTGAAATATTTGGAAAAAATGATAATAATTTTATGATCATTAGAAAAAAGATTTATCTTGATAATTAAATCAAGACCACATATAAAAAATGCCACATAATTATAATTGACTAAAGAACTTAAGATGATACAAAGATCATAAGTTTTTCTTATAAATATTAAATCTAAAAAAAACCATGTAAAAATAAAAAATTATATTGAAAAAAAAACAGAAGGTAAAAACTAATAAAAAAATCTCTATTTATTTATTAATACAATTATTTTCAAATAAAAATAAACATTACATGTCCTACCAATATAGTTACCATTACTCATTTAAATTAAAAATTCCAAATCAGCAATGTACCGGTGGCCCGGCCCCACATCACTAGTACACATGTCTTCGTACACGCGAATAACTCTCTCACTAGTACAGTTGTCACCGTACGTATGAACAGCTCCACACATGGCCTTCCTAGTACTTTGCCATACGGCCACTTGCATCGTGTACCTACACTTTCCCCCACCCACTTGCGCTTGACAAAATATTTTATATTAATTACAAAAGAGGAGATTCCGACACCCCCATATATATAAAGTTGTATTAAAGTATTTTTACTAGTTTTTGGTGTGAAAAATAATAAAGATAAAAATTAAATATTTTATGTAAAACAAAATAGCTTTTAATTATATAAAATAATTATGTTTTTAAATTGTGGCGGTGAATCTAGATCAATTGGCTAAAGCATCCTATTGCAGACAAGAGGTCATAATAAATTTAATATAAATAAAATAGTTTTCAAGTATAATTTTTTTGATAGAAATAAAGGGGGATTTATTGGATTTCTTGTCCATTAAATATTAGAAAGTCCAAAAATAAAAGTTTATATAGAATCAACATAATTACAAAGAAAATAAGAGAACCAAACAAAAACCATGCAATTATAGGAATGATGAGCAAAAAATGGTTATCACAAAAATGAAAAAAATTCCCAAAAGACTAGTGCCAAGAGAAAAATTAAACCCAAGGACGTCAAACCAACACATAACACATAAATGATAAAAAATAGGAAATAAAATAGAGAATTATAGGCAAGTAAGACCTCAACCACTAGTTATATAGCCATCTAAAAAATATTTCAGAGCCTATAACATCACATTCTAGTCTTTAGCCACCATAACCACATGTTTAGGAATTGAGCTACGAGAACTACTAGAGTTAGTTAGAGAGTCAAAATAGACCTTCTAATGCTTCCTACTATGAATAAGAACATCCCTAGCCAAAGGAAGGAGTGTAAAAACACCAATTAGACCTCTAAAGTACCAAGAAGAGTTTTGACCACACAAGCAATGCATAATTGTGTCAAAAACACAATTTTGATGACAATAAAGGGGAAAAGTACATGTTAGCACAAGCAACATGGTAGGGATTAAATTCTAGTAATAAAAACAAATGCTTTAGTACCTCATCCTATTGGGGAAGATCAATGTGACACACCGATATAATAAAATTACCATACATATTTTAAGTACATTTATTTAAAAGATGTGAGAGATGTTAGTCTTGATGTACCTATCTAACCTATGTCTTAAATTCAATATAGACACCTAGAGAATAATACCTCTTAGTATCTTTAAATAGATATAGTTTAAGATATCTATTCTGCTTTAATATTTATATTGTTAGAAATAATAATATTTTTTTAATTTTATTTTAAAGGGGTAAACGCTTTTGACTCGAACCTATGAATCAGTGAGGTCACAAATAGGGGACCTCATCCCTAGTTTAAACATTCAACAATAACACATTGGTGGGGTTTGAACCTTGATGGCAAGAACAACACCACAACAACTTAACCATCATGGTGCACCATGCCACTATTGACTTAGAAATGATAATAATTGATGTTTATGTGATATTTAATTAATTTATGGATAGTTAAAATGATTATTTAATTTTTTTTTTCAATGATTTTATATTGATTTTTAACCCATTATTATAAAATAACTAATAATATATGTTTATTTTTATCAAATTTAAAATTTAAAAATTATAAATTTTGAAACTTTCACTTCATAATAGATTGCTTCTAAACTTTTTGTATATTGTGGGTAAAGTCAATTTTTGAAAGGGTCCAAACCCTTTTACAAAAAGGACAACACAAAGTAGAGGGTGTCTTAACAACAAAACAAGATTAAACTAAACTCCATGAGGGAAGGAGTTCAACAACTAGAAACCAAGAACCCAACAACAACTAGTCAACAACAAACAAACAATAATACAATAGCAACCACACCAAAAGGCAATGACAATGTTGAAAGCCATCATCATCAACCTACATTGTATCCAACCCCCCCAATCTAGATTTATTCACCCCACCACCACGAGACAATGGGCACTAAACATGATATGGAGTACCTTTTTTCCTTCTTTGAATAATGGTCCAAGAGATCTTTTCATTCCCATAAATAGTGTGAGGGTCCAAAGGAAGAGGGGCAACAAACTCACCCTCCTCCAAAGGTGATGGACAAAGTGGAGAAAAATTGGAATGTCTATCTAGAGCATAAACCATCTGCATAGGCACATCAAGTGAAGTGAGATAGTTGAAACCAATTTGGACTCTCTCATTGATAGCACGCTCCCCTAATAACACATGCTTGACCACCTTGACAACTCATCAAGATGAGAAATGGAGTTGGAATCAAGATCATTGATTTTGCGATAATGAGGAAGTGGGTCCTTTCACCAAGAAGCCAAACCAACCCTATTGTACCTAGTGAAAAAATAATTTGAAGCTAGGTTTCTAGTATTGAAGCATCAACAACACCTAAAAGGTAAACCCTTATAATCCAAAGGCTAGATCCAAAAATGATACTGACTTGAAGGAAGAGGATGTCAACAATAAGATCCTTAGAGAGGTCAATGCCAACCAAAATATAAGCAAAGGTCATACAAAAAAAGGTTAAGATAGTGGTGTTGGTTAGCAAATGACATTCCAAAACATAATGATTGAACTGAAATCATAGATTGGATAACCAAATCCAAATAGACATCATATTAAGAAAATTTTAAATAAGGTTAACAGATGAGAACCATAAGTTAAACATGAGGGAATGATGCCCCACAATCAAACCCCGCCTCTTAGCATCATTTCCCTATTATTGCCCAAATCAAGGACCGCGATTGAAAAATAAATAAAAAACCTGAGCTGAGTAAATTTCCATCCTTTCATCAATCAAGGGTACCCAAGAATCTAGTAGCCACCTAATGAGATCAAGGAGCCTAGGCTAAAGCCTATGAAATTGGCAAATTAACCCCCTCACTGTAAAATACTCATCACCTTCGGGACCTCCTTACCAAATACCACCACAGGCGGAGCCCCAGCACAAGGGAGAGCTTTGAGCAACCTCGAGAAACCTGGCCAAAGAGCAACCTTTGAGGAAGAATTCACTCTAGAAACAGGAGCCATACCAGGAGAGGCCGCAGCCACCATGATCACGTAGGATCCAGAAATGAGAGGAAAACCACTAGTTACATGCTAGCCGGGTTGCTCTGTGACAATACCCACGACCCAACACATCTAAAGACTTTTGCTTCAGCACCAACGGAATCCCAGAAACAACCGCATCAGCACCAGCCCAAAGACTTTTGCTTCTGTTCAATGCCACTCCACTCTGGTGAAAAAATCTGATTTGTGTGCTTCTATTCAATGGCAGTCTGGTGAAAAACCTGTCAAAGCCTCTCTTCACTGTCTGACAATCATAATTAGAGATGGCCAAAAAAATGTCCTTGTTTCAGGAGCTGTGAATATACAGCTATTTGTGGCCAGCTTACCATGCATCTTACTCCCTAAAATATTGATGAAAGTCATCACAAGTTCTCTAGAATAACATGGTCGTAAATATGACCTTTATCAAAAAAGAATCCTAACAATCATGGCTATTATCGCTCCTTAAGTTGAAGGAACTTCTGTGATAAACAATCTCTCAATCTACCTGGGTAGACTAATACTCAACTAGAATATCATCGAAAGGACATTGATGATGTCACCTTGTTCAGAGCCAGGAAAATGTGTAAAGCCTTACATCTTCTACTCTGACATGCTGCTATGAATTTTCAAGGTACCTTCTGCTCAACTGAGCAGGTCTACTAATGATGGAGGTTGTTCAAGTGGCAGATACTAATTTAAGGATCTCCATTGTTTCTCCTCTGGTCAGTTTATAGTACTAAAATATGCTTAGCATAATGCTTTGATGTATACTTTTGTTTTTTATATAGGTTTTTATTATGGCTTCTTCTCAGACTGATAAGCCAGGGATTTTATGATATATATATATATTTTTTCTAATGCATAAGTATAAGTGGTGGTATAGCTTTAGTATTTAATCAATTATAAAAATATATTATGTTTATTATCAAACATTCATATTAATATTTCGACATGTAAATAGTTGTCAAATTTAAGATAAATAACAAAAATTTGTTTATGCAATCATGTCTTTGGATGTCATTATAGAATGTCTTTAGATGTAATAAATTTGATGGAAAATTTAATAAAATTAATATCAATTGATATCAATTTTGTATATGTTATGTCATTTAATATCAATTTAGTTGAACTCAAATAAAATTTATTAAATCCTAAATGTCTCTTGATGTTATATATTTGACCTAAAATTTAATAAAATTAATATCAATTGTATTAAATTTTAAATTGATTTTATATAAAACTAATGTTAGTTTTTATATATCAATTTATATAAAATTTATATTAGTTTTATATCAATTTTTATATTTGAGAGGAAGATGGATGCCACATCATTGTATAGAATAGAGTGAGGATATTCTAGAAGAATGCTCTAAACATAACTAAAATATTACTATAAATCTGCATAAAGAAGCAAACATATGCAATGTCTGGAATACAATATCTCTATAATATGCTTTTTTAGATCTTAGCTTTTCTCTAACATGATCCACACATCATATGAACATAAGATTATATTTTATTGTCATTTCCATATTGTTTACTTCAATACATATGGCTGCATCTTCTTCATGCTCCAAAGACTCCGTCAAAGCCAAAATAAACATCAGTAGAGATAAGTATGTTAGCTCCTATTCCCAATTCCTTTGCTTATGAGAAAAAAAATCCATGCAACATTAAAAACCTAAAAGGGGTAGGCATCTTTAAATTTTGTAATTTGTTAATTATGTTATTGGCACCATAAGGATACCTTACCTCCAAGTAGTTTACCTTTTGATTAAATACCACATTCTTATTCTTAACTTTCACAACAATATTCTCCATATTTCGTACCTCCAAAACATGGGAAGTATAAAAAATATCAAAATAATGTGAAGACAAGGGAGGGGGTGATGTAATTTTAACTTTCTTTATTGGTTGCTAACTTGGAACCTCACAATGTTGATTATTTTAAGAATATACTAAATATGAATCCTCAAAAGTTGTAAGTATATTTAGGTTTTGCATGCTTTACCAATAAATGTGAAAAGCATACACATTTCCACCAAGTTGCTTAGGTTTTTTTATTCTTTTTTTTCTACCTTATATTTTAAAGCAATATATCTTACTTAAAAATATTTTTTACAATTGAAAAAAATATTTTCAGTTAATATAACACCTACTTAGATACCATATAAACTACCTTAAGACATATTTCATCCTAGCAAACCTTTAGAAATATTCAACTCCACCTAGATCCTAGTAGAAGTAGAGTGGATTAAGCCATCCATTTTAAGATCCAAGGCCAAAAACTTATCCAAAATATTCCCAACACCTTGGAAATAGGCATCCACCTAGAATTGCAATAGGAGGTATGGAAGCATAATCCATACTAACATAAATAAAAAAATGTCATTAGGTAAAAAATTGGAACCAAGGCTTCACCAATAAGACTATTTCATTTTAGAATCAATGTCCCTTCTCTAAAATAAAGGCTTTGTCATCTATAGTTTAACATAGTAGCACAAAGAAGCCTTGGGCACTCAAATAAATTTCAATCAATCCTTAATAGATTTTGACCTAGATTTATAAATCCCTGTAGGCCAAATGGAGTTGAACTTACATATGTTTTTTTTTTAAATTTCTCCTCCTTGTGAAAGACTTCCCTAACTACCTCTAAGATTGGATGCACTCTTGTACATAAAATAATATACAATTTGTGCATTTGAGAAATTAGAGATGTCGTCCTCATTTAACACCAGTTAATCCTTTCATGCCCTTTAGATTTGACAACAAAAATATATATTTTATGGCCTACAATAAGTGTGTTTCCTCATCCCACACATATACCACAAATACCATATTTATAAGATTTGACAAAGAGGTGCTGGCAAGAAGTTGAGTTCATTTTTTGGCCAAAAAGTGGAAGTGTTTTCCCTGATTTTCAAAATTTGACACATTTGACCTTAAAATTTGAAGTACTTAGAGATGAAATCTTCAAAAAAGTCACTGATCATAAAATGTAGTACTCAGAGTCTAGTTTCCAAATATGTAATTTATTTCAATACCCAGATGGTACAAATTGAGTTTCAATAGGCATTTCTAAAAACCACAGTTTAAAAGTCATTTTTTTTACCATACCATGCATGTGTACAACATCCATATTTTGACCTAAATTATCATATTTTTCTAAATCCTTTTGGGAAAATATTTGTGACTCACTAAAACACGTTTTCGATATTTTTTTGTAATTTTTTTTGAATATTTTTTTTTGTTAAATTTTTATTAGCCATATTTGTCATTTTGAAAAATCGTCGTGTACGACATGCATAAGATGACCTAAACTTATCATTTATTTATTTATTTTTAAATTGAAAAGAATTTTCTGGAGTATGTTCTTGTGCAATCCGTTCGTCAGAATGTTATGTTGATCAAAAGTTATTAAAGTAGTAAAAAACCCTGATATTTAAAGTTTATGGACCAATTTCATCAGAAATTAATTGAAAAATAGAAAAAATAATCCAATTGTAAAAAAAATTACATATTTGGAATCTGCACTATCTCATCTAAAATGGGTTTTAATTTCGTCAAAAGATTTTGAAAAAAAAGTTGTCAACCATATGTCCAAACTCGATATTTTTCTCTGACAATGTTAGGACCTTCAACTTGTAGGTTAAACCAGGTTGAAGGCCTAGGTTCAGATTCCCAATGCTTTTCCTAAACCAAAATACAAGCCAAAAAACCGACCACAAAGAAAATCCAATTTCATTTTTTTAGAAACATGATCTTGTTTCTTAATATTAAATGCGGTGACCATTGACAGGGGAACACGATCCCGTTTACAAACGGGATCCTGTTCCTTTTTCAATGGTCCCCACATTTACTATTGGGGAATGAGATCCCGTTTGTTTTTAACTATTTAAAAAAAAAATTATTGGCAAAATTTACTATGAAGTTTGCAACTTCACATGTATGGTCGAGTGTGACATATTGGGCTATTTTTCATCAACTATTGTCTTTACAAGTGGTGAACTTGCATTTTTTATTGATTTTTCAAAAGAGGCATCATGTAAACCATTTTTGAAGTGGAATTGTGTTAGTTTTGTACTCATTTGGAGGAACAAAAGGTCTTCAACTTGCAATATGGATTGAATTTTTCAAAGGAGGCATGAAGAAAACAATTTTTAAAGTGGAATTGTGCTAGTTTTCTACTTGTTTTGAGGAACATAAGAGGAAGAATTTTGTCCTTATAGGTCTTCAACTTCCAATTTGGATTGAATTTTTTGAAGAATTTCACTATTGAAATTCATTTGTGCTAGAGAATTTTATAATCATGGGTTCACAAGTTCGTAATCAGAGGAGGAAGACATTGACTCCCGAAGAAATTGAAGCAAATAGAGAGAAGGAGAAATTAAGACAAAGAGAAAGAAGAATGAGAATTAAATCAATGAATGATGGTGGAGCATCCAATTCCACAACTATTAAAGATGAAAACATTGAGGAGACGATGGTTGTAGACGAAGTTAATTTGCAAGAAGTCGATTTGGAAAAGAATATGATTATACAAGCAAGTCATACTATGTCTTCAAATCCCTCTTTCAATGCTATGGAGAATGTTTCAATATGCACAAATCCAGGTATGTCTTCAAATCCACATGTTAGTGAAATAGTAAATCGGTATGTAGAAGTTTTATAAGATGCTGGACTTAACAATGTTGATATTGATAATATTCAGAGAGATGAAACTTTTATAGAATTTGTTGAAAATGAAAATGAAAATGAGAATGATCCTTTTTGTTGAAAATGAAAACGAAAACTGTTTTGTTGATGAAAATCAAAATGAAAACCATTTTGTTGATGAAAATGTAAATCATTTTGAAGTTGAAAATACAACAAATTCTTTTATCGTAAAAAAATTGCATTTCAATGTCAACTAATGATACAAATTGATGAGAATGCAAAAAATGAGGAAAATAATGAAAAGGTTAGGCTTTTTTGTTAAACCAAAAAGAAAAGATCAATCATTAAAATATGTTATGTCTACTGTTGCTAGTGCCATTCAATCTATTGGGAAAAATAGTCGATCTAAAGATAAAAATGCAGCAAGAAGAGCTATAACAACTGCTATAGTTAATAAAGCAACTTTGAATAAAAGTATGCTAAACAATATTAGTGAAGTTTTAAAAATACATCTTAAAACATTGCAAAGAGCGACAAAAAGAAGAAAAAGTATATAAAATGATCCTATCAACCAATGTTGGAGTTTCAGTGGTCGACTCCCAAGATTTGATATGAAATTGAATGCTAAAATTAAATCTTTGATCAAAAAATATTGGCATGATAATAATAGGGTTTCATCTAATGCTAGAGATGTTTTAAAATTAAGGGTGGGTTCCAGAGTTTGCGATCCTCACCCAAAACACCTATTAGATACAACACAAATTGAATTTTATAGAAAATTTTGTGGTGATTTAGTGCTACCTAGTAATATTAAAATTAGTCAAAGGTATTTAAAAAAATGTAAACCTTGGTATGTAAAAATTAATAAACAATGAATATCTTCTTGTTGTAAAATGCATGTTCAATTTTGTTATTTTTATGATGTTTTTCGATATATACATTGTACCTTGGATAATAACATGATTATACAGGAATGTGGTATTAATATGCCACCTGAAGCAATAAGGGAGTTTATTTCAGGTTTGTTTTGTGAAAGATCTAATGGTAAATTGTTTTATTTAAGTTCTTGTATTTCCGGACAATGCATTAACTGTGAAAATCTTTCATTCTTAAGAATTTGTATGCATGAAAGTGTTGATAATGATTTTGGACAACAATTAGTAGATGTTAAAATATTTAAGAATGATCACTATTCTTTAAAAGATGGAAAAATAGGAAAGCGTTGTGATTTAGTTACAGAAAAAGTTAGTGTGCATGCATTCATGAGTGAATTTAAGAATAATATTGTACCAAAATATGTCATGCATTCTCAACATGCTAGATGGCTTGATGGCCAATTTCGCATGAAACACACTGAATCCGCACTATAGTTCTTTCAATGGTTGATTTTGTGGAAAAAATTATACTCTAGCCTCAAGAGAAATTCAATCACAAGCATTATAATTCAATGCAAGTAGCTATGTTTGTCCATATTGTTATAGACATGTGAGGATGTAGCAATCGGAGGATGATAGAATTTTTGAGGGAGTATCATTTTTATTTGAGTGGACAACCTGTTACACTCGGCTTCAAAAGTTTGTTCAATATTGTTTCAATATATTTTATAGAAATTTAAGAGAAAGATAAATCCAGATGATAGAACACCTCACATGGTTAGATAATTGTACGGGGCAGTTCAAGAATGCTTAAATGTTCTATTGGTTAAGTAGGGTTCACGAGGAACTTAATGTCCAACATATATGGAGTTTTTTTTAAGCTGGGCATGGTAAAGGAGAACATGATGGAGTTGGTGCGTGTGTCAAAAGAATTCTTGCTAGAGAACAATTAAAATTCGAGGATGTAGTAAAGTTTAAAGATGCACGTGGTATTGTGGATTGGTGTAATACAAGATTATCTGCACTTGGTTCGAGTGAGTACTCTACAGTTCATCGATTCTTTTGGTTGGTTGAAGAAGAGAACATTGTACCTAGAGTTGATTGTGAGACAATCAGTGGATCCACTAAATGGCATTCATTTAGGAGTTCAACAACAAGCACATGGACTATCTGGACAAGGGAGCTTGCATTTTTTTGTCATTTTTGTATCTCAAGAGATTGGGAAGCATGTGAAAATACATAATGGGTTGAACAGTGGGAGCAAAGATCGTTGACACCTGCATAAGCACATGATCAATATGAAAGAACTATTGAAGAAAATGATCAAGTGTTTGCATTTGAATACTATGACTATGTTTCAGACCTTGTACAAGAAGGTAATTTAATTCAATTTATTTCATTTTATTTCACTTTATTAAGTTATTTTTTAATACTAAATTATTTATATGGATGTGCGCAAGTTATTAAATCAAATTTTGTTTGTAGCACATGTGTATGTTGTTGTTGCACCTAAGGGGAATGAAGAGGAAACAAAATATTGGTTGGATCATTGTGTGGAGACTAAACATAAGTTAATGGCACCTCAAGAAGATGATGATGGCTATCATTATCCAACATGTATGGTGATCCCCTTAAGACATCCTCTTAAGCAAATTTTGATAACAAATTTTTGATCCCCTTAAGCAAATTTTTAGAACAAGTCTTTGATCCCCTTAAGAAAATTTTGAGAACTTATTTGATGATGGTTTTCATGTTTTCCAATAGGATCGGTGGTGGTTGTTGGCACTTGGCTACGAAAATACCTGACAAGGAAGAATGGTCTACTTGCATTCGAAGATTATGAAACACATAAAAGGATTATACATTATTCACATTTGGTGGTGGCAACAAATATAAAAGTAGATCAGTATCGTGGAAGACCTACAAATAAAGTGCTATGGACAATTTCTATGGAAGAGCATGAGACAATCATAGATGCATTGCAAAAAAGAGAGGATGCAGATGGTACAGTGAAATAAGTAAATACAGGTAAATATAGTTTTAGTTTTATATTGTCCTTTTAAATAGATTAAATACATGTTTTGATATTGGTCAAGTGTGTTATTAGTTGAAATTGATTTAAATTGTCCTTTTATAGATCCTTAAGCCATAATCACAAAAAGGATCTAGTCCATGCAGATTCAACCTAGACAACACGGAATACTCGGTAAAAATAGGTAATTATTAGTTAAATTATATTTAAATACATATTTTGATTACAAATTGATATTGCTTGTACATTAATAGTTAAAATTGATTTATTATCCTTTTTTGTATCCTTAAGCCATCATTGCATTGATCTCATACTTTGAAACAAAAAGGAGAGGGTGCCTGTATTCAACCTACACACGTGTGGAATACTTTTAAATGCAATTACTTGAGTTGTGTACATATAGATAGTTTTATATAAATTAAAATATGTATGTTTTGATGATTTCATTGATATTTCTTGCACCTTTTTGATATCAGGTGGTGTGAAGACCTACTACATTCTGGGCACGAGTTTGAGATGTTCATGAGATGGCATATCCAAATTTTGTAAACATTGTTTTGAGATGACATATATGTACATACATACTTACAAAATTAAACATTTTGTACAAATTACAAATACATGTACATACACAATTATGTACTCTTATGTAATTTCATGCATCAAAACCAATACTTATATATTTTGTTTGTTAAATGTGCATGTATTCTACTGAAACTTCTTGAGATGAATACAATCACCAAGATATCATGCATAAATTATTGTTAAATCCAA
>VDFB02322594.1:0-11623 GCA_007258455.2 Sequoia sempervirens | reverse complement strand
TGGTACTTGCCCAAAGAGTCATATAATGGTTTTCACTACAGGGCAATTATTCTCTTTACTTTTGTGTTTTTTGTATTTTTGGATTTTTTTGTATTTTATTCTTTTCTATCTTTTTGAATGTTCTTGTGGAATTTGGCATGAAACCATTTGAGGTGCATACCGTCCATTGGCTCCTCTAACTCTTGACTTGCTCTTGATCCATATTTAGAAATAATAGAAAAGTTTTCACTAGAGGGAATTTTGACTTTTGACTTTTGTGATTTTTTGATATTTTATATTTGACCTTTTTGGATTTTTTGGTTTTTTATACTTTTCTAATCATTTTAGATTTTAAATTATTGTTGTTGCATTAGGTATGGAACCACTTAAGGCACGATGCTTATTGGATCCTCTAACTCATGACCCTTTGGAGTAGCCAACTTTCATGCTCTTGGCCCATATTTAGAAATGATAACATGGAGACCCAACCGATTTGGTTGAAATGCCCCTTTCATCTCTTGATCCAAAGTTATATTCCTTTGGGATGAGGTTACCAACCTCAAATTCTCTAGTTTTGATGCACTTGTGGTTTAATGCATTTAGCCTATGCTCATCAAGGAGCTCTAGTTCATGCAACCATGCAATTTTATATTATACATCATCAATGAGATCATGCAAAGAGATGCACAAGGATGGTAACTTGCCTCAATTGGCAATATGGCTTTGGTGTCAAAGACAAGGCAATAGGGTGTAGCTCATGTCAACATATAAATGCTAGCATGATAGGTCCACAAAGTGGGATTGAGTTGGAGGTGTCAATCGTACCAATATCATTGCCAATATTTTTGAAGATTTTGATGAGTGTTTTATTGGATGGCTCAACTTGATCATTACCTTGTGGGTTGTAAGGTGTGGGCCACTTATGCTTGATATGGACTTATCACATAGAATGTGGACTTCATAGTTTTAAAAATATTTACCATTATTTGTAATGATAATAGAAGGCATATCATAATGATAAATAATGCAGTGAAAGATGAACTTAGATATTTGTTGGATGATGGTATAAGTAGAGGAACCACTTCAACCCACTTAGTGAAATATCCAAAAAAAATGATAATAATTTTATGACCATTAGAAAAAAGATTTATCTTGATAATTAAATCAAGACCACATATAAAAAAGAGTCACTTGAGGAAGCAAGTTCCCGCCGAAAGTTTAGAATAGTTTTGTTTGTATTTGTTGAGTTTGTTTTTTCCTACCATCTTTCTAATATCATACATGGGTGGAAAAGGATAAAAATGGAAAAGGCATGATTCATCCATCCTACTAGTCAATTGATGATAAGCCACTATCTACTTTCAAGTGCAGTGAAATTAAAAAATCGATTTCTACTGGAAACTATCCATCTAAATGCTCCAACAAAAATAATGGGAAAACACAAAAAATGAAATGTAAAGAGAATTTAAGAAAAAAACTATTTTAATTATTAACCACCAAATTTAAACAATGAAAATAAAAGCCATGATTCTCATCCATTATTCCACCTTTGAAACAAAAAGAATGGAAATGACAACAAAAAATCAATTAAATTTTAAAGAACTCAACAATAAAAAAAAAGTTTCTATGCAAAAAAAAGGAATTGATGTCAAAATAAGTAAAAAGGTTACAATGAAGTAACAATAAATTTGAGAGCAAAATGTAGTTGACATAACCAAAACCATTAAAAATAAATAACTGCCAAACCGTTGAGAATTTAACTAAATGGTTTGAATTAACTAGCCACATTTTCCATGGATGCAGATAATTTTTTGTATTCATGTTATGAGAAAAATTATTTGAAAAGTAGAAATTTTTATTTAAAATGATTGAGAACCATATTTAATTTATAGATAAAACCAAATATTTATCATTTTGTATGTTAATTAAATTTCCCTTTAAAATAATAAATTAAGAATTTAGATAAAAGCCTTATCATGCTAAAAAAAACCTTTTGAAAATCACAAATTAAGAATTTAAATAGAAGTTTATATTAAATTTTCAAAAAAGAAATTTAAAATAATAACTAGAAAAAATCATAAGTTTATAATTGTAATAGAAAATAAGGAAAAAAAATTGGTTGTTTTTTTAAGAAATATTTGATAATAGACCAATAAACTTTAGAATGATACTTAAATTAAATGGATAAGGAAAAGATTTAGTTAATTTTTTCATTATTTAGACATAGATTTTATTTATCTAGATGCAAAAGTATATTAGTTAAAATTTTATTTTATAAAGGGATTTATTATTTATTGACAAAGTAAATAGATTTAGTAAATTTATTTTTTAAATAAAATAGATCAAACTAATTTAGCATTTAATTTAGTATTAGCAAAAATAATATAGTTTAATTATTAAAATAATCAAATTATTATAAAAGTAATTATATTAAAACTATCTAGAAATTAATTATTTTCATATTGTATTTTTTTTAAAGAAAATTAGTTTAGTTCAATTTATCAAATTTCAAAAGATATTAGTATTAATTGATTTTATATTATAAAAATAGATTTCAAGAAATATATTTTAATTTATCAAAGGCAAATGAAAATTAATATAACCAAAAATTAATGTTAAAAAATATAGTTTGAATGTATAGATAAATTTATTTAACAAAAAAATAATCTTCAAAAAATTAGCATAGTTGAATTTATTAATATCAAGAATTAACAAGGTTTGTATTGCATAAACAAATTGAATAATTAACCTATATAATTTAAATTACATAGAATATTTAAGAAATTAGTATAGGGGAATATATAAATTACATAGAATATTTAAGAAATTAGTATAGGGGAATTTATTAGCATTTAGACTTAGTTAAATTTAGATTACAAATGTAATAGAATAGTTAAGTTAAAAGTAATTTTAATTTTCTCCTGCCCTTTCCATCTCCCACTATAATCGCAACTTTGATAATGGATCTGGGAAAATCGCCCTTATCGCTCAAAAGTTTTGAGCCAATAATATTCAAGAGAAATAATTTTGAAAATTAGAAAAGTTAAAAAAAATGCATTTAACTTTAGAAAAAAAATTAAATATAATGTATAAAGGAAAATAATCAATTTTGATTGGTTGAAGTTCAAAACATTAATAACTAGTTAAGGAAGAGGCGTGCCTATAGTTCCTTGGCAGGAACTAAAAATGCCATAGTTATAATTGACTAAAGAACTTAAGATGATACAAGATCATAAGTTTTTCTTATAAATATTAAATCTAAAAAAAATAATGTTAAAAAAAATAAATTAATTTGAAAAAATAAAAAATAGTAAAAACTTATAAAAAAATCTCTATTTATTTATTAATACAATTATTTTCAAATAAAAATAAACATTACATGTCCAACCAATATAGATACCATTACTCATTTAAATTAAAAATTCCACATCAGCAATGCACCGATGGCCCGGCCCCACATCACTAGTACACCTGTCTTCGTACACGCGAGTAACTCTCTCACTAGTACAGTTGTCTCCGTACGTATGAACAGCTCCACACATGGCCTTCCTAGTACTTTGCCATACGGCCACTTGCATCGTGTACCTACACTTTCCCCTACCCACTTGCATTGACAAAATGTTTTATATTAATTACAAAACAGGAGATTCCAACACCCCCATATATATAAAGTTGTATTAAGGTATTTTTACTAGTTTTTGGTGTGATGAATAATATAGATAAAAATTAAATATTTTATGTAAAACAAAATAGCTTTTAATTATATAAAATAATTATGTTTTTAAATTGAGGCGGTGAATCTAGATCAATTGCCTAAAGCATCCTATTGTAGACAAGAGGTCATAATAAATTCAATATAAATAAAATAGTTTTTAAGTATAATTTTTTTGATAGAAATAAAGGTGGATTTATTGGATTTCTTGTCCATTAAAAATTAGAAAGTGCAAAAATAAAAGGTTATATAGAATCAACATAATTACAAAGAAAATAAGAGAACCAAGCAAAAACCATGCAATTATAGGAATGATGAGCAAAAAATGGGTATCACAAAAAAGAAAAAAATTCCCAAAAGACTAGTGCCAAGAGAAAAATTAAAACCAAGGACGTCAAACCAACACATAACACATAAATGATAAAAAGTAGGAAATAAAATAGAGAATTATAGGCAAGTAAGCCCTCAACCACTAGCTATATAGCCATCTAAAAAATATTTCAGAGCCTATAACATCACATTCTAGTCTTGAGCCACCATAACCACATGTTTAGGAATTGAGCTACGAGAACTACTAGAGTTAGTTAGAGAGTCAAAATAGACCTTCCAATGCTTCCTACTATGAATAAGAACATCCCTAGCCAAATGAAGGAGTGTAAAAACACCAATTAGACCTCTAAAGTACCAAGAAGAGTTTTGACCACACAAGCAATGCATAATTGTGTCAAAAACACAATTTTGATGACAATAAAGAGGAAAAGTGCATGTTAGCACAAGCAACATGGTAGGGATTAAATTCTAGTAATAAAAACAAATGCTTTAGTACCTCATCTAAAAGATGTGAGAGATGTTAGTCTTGATGTACCTATCTAACCTGTCTTAAATTCAATATAGACACCTAGAGAATAATACCTCTTAGTATCTTTAAATAGATATAGTTTAAGATATCTATGCTACTTTAATATTTATATTGTTAGAAATAATAATATATATATTTTTTTATTTTAAAGGGGTAAACGCTTTTGACTCAGAGCTATGAATCAATGAGGTCACAAACAGGGGACCTCATCCCTAGTTTAAACATTCAACAATAACACATTGGTGGGGTTTGAACCTTGATGGCAAGAACAACACCACAACAACTTAACCATCACACCATGCCACTATTGGCTTAGAAATGATAATAATTGATGTTTATGTGATATTTAATAAATTTATGGATAGTGAAAATGATTATTTAAAATTTTATTTTCAATGATTTTATATTAATTTTTAATCCATTATTATAAAATTACTAATAATATATGTTTATTTTTACCAAATTAAAAATTTAAAAATTTAAAATTTTGGAACTTTCACTTCATAATAGATTGCTTCTAAACTTTTTTGTATATTGTGGGTAAAGTCAATTTTTGAAAGGGTCCAAACCCTTTTACAAAAGGACAATGCAAAATAGAGGGTGTCTTAACAACAAAACAAGATTAAACTAAACTCCATGAGGGAAGGAGTTCAACAACTAGAAACCAAGAACCCAACAACAACTAGTCAACAACAAACAAACAATAATACAATAGCAACCACACCAAAAGGCGATGACAATGTTGAAAACCATCATCATCAACCTACATTGTATCCAACCCCCCCAATCTAGATTTATTCACCCCACCACCACGAGACAATGGGCACTAAGCATGATATGGAGGACCTTTTCTCCTTCTTTGAACAATGGTCCAAGAGATCTTTTCATTCCCATAAATAGTGTGAGGGTCCAAAAGAAGAGGGGCAACAAACTCACCCTCCTCCAAAGGTGATGGACAAAGTGGAGAAAAATTGGCAGGTCTATCTAGAGCAGAAACCATCTACATAGGCACATCAACTGAAGTGAGATAGTTGAAACCAATTTGGACTCTCTCATTGATAGCACGCTCCCCTAATAACACATGCTTGACCACCTTGACAACTCATCAAGATGAGAAATGGAGTTGGAATCAAGATCATTGATTTTGTGATAACGAGGAAGTGGGTCCTTTCACCAAGAAACCAAACCAACCCTATTGTACCTAGTGAAAAAATAATTTGAAGCTAGGTTTCTAGTATTGAAGCATCTACAACACCTAAAAGGTAAACCCTTATAATCCAAAGGCTAGATCCAAAAATAATACTCGCTTGAAGGAAGAGGATGTCAACAATAAGATCCTTAAAGAGGTCAATGCCAACCAAAATGTAAGCCAAGGTCATACAAGAAAAGGTTAAGATAGTGGTGGTGGTTAGCAAATGACGTTCCAAAACATAATGATTGAACTGAAATCATAGATTGGATATCCAAATCCAAATAGACATCATATTAAGAAAAATTTAAATAAGGTTAAAAGTTGAGAACCATAAGTCAAACATGAGGGAATGATGCCCCACAATCATACCCCGCTTCTTAGCATCATTTCCCTATTATTGCCCAAATCAAGGACTACGATGAAAAAAAAAAAAAAGCCCTGAGCTGAGAGGTAAATTTCCATCCTTTCATCAATCAAGTGTACCCAAGAATCTAGTAGCCACCTAATGAGATCCTTACCAAATTAAATCACCCTATGAAATTGGCAAATTAACCCCCTGAATGTAAAATACTCATCACCCTCGGGACCTCCTTACCAAATACCATCACAGGCGGAGCCCCAGCGCAAGGGAGAGTTTTGAGCAATGTCGAGAAATCTGGCCAAATAACAACCTTTGAGGAAGAAATCACTCTAGAAACAGGGGCCATACCAGGAGAGGCCGCAGCCACCATGATCACGTAGGATCCAGACATGAGAGGAAAACCACTAGTTACATGCTAGCCGGGTTGCACTGTGACAACACCCACGACCCAATACATCTAAAGACCCAGGAGCACCAACGGAAAACCCATAGTCATGACCAACAATGCCAGAAACAACCGTATCAGCACCAGCCCTAAGACTGGAATCCCAGTGCAGTTGTCAAGTAGTGGTTGTGACAGCTGCCCCTGAGGTTTGAACCTGCAACATTTCATTCTAACAATGTGATAGAGCTCAAGCAAGGGTATGGTGATAATTAGTGGAGGTTAAAGCAACTGACAACAATAAAAAAATTTACATTTTCACAAGTGTTGTAGAAATGAGAAATACACAACCAAAAATAAAAATTTCTGAGAATTTTTAACAGAGATGCAATGTCTCTCACTGTTAGTTATATGGTTGCCCACTTCAAAAACATAATAGGAGGCATGTATCATTTCATGGCCTATTTTTGAAGTTCCATAATTGTATATTTTTCTATTGGCAATGTTCACAAAGAAGCAATGAATATGCTCAAAGGCAAGGAATTGGAGCTACTCATAGTCATTTTTCCTAATAATGGCTCATTGTATGCTGGGTGATTTATTCTATATTCATCAGGTTTATTAAATTTAGCCCCCAATCTAGTTTTACATAACCTTTATCAAGTGCACAAAGAGATCATTTAAGTAAGTTCACTTTTGATTGCATTTGTGATTTTGTGAAACAGTAGATTGTTTGAGTAGACAAACCATAGCATTGATAGCATTTTACCATGGGTGTCCTAATGCTGGTATGAATGCAGAAGATTTGAAAATGATATGTGAAATGAATCTTGGCATAATATCTCACTGTTGTTTGACAAAGTATGTTTTTCAAATAAGTAGACATCACCTGGCTAATGTCTCTCTAAAGATTAATATAAAGGCAAGCTCTGTACAATTTTTAAGTACAATGATAAAAGCTTGTGTAGCACTTTAGTGGCCACAGTTTGTTTGATTTGTTTTTTCATAACACTTTATGTACACTGCTTTTGATTTTGTAAATGAAGTATTTTTTTTTGTTCTTAGAGAGCTACGATTTATGCCAATATTCATAATTCAATACTTTGTCTTTGGATTATCTGTAATAAATATGGTGTTTCATATGTGTATTGCAGATGGATGGAAGAAACACTATGCTTTTGTATGCTCTCAGTTAGAGGTTAACTTTAGTGAGTGGTATACCAACCATAATTTTGGGGTAGATGTTACTCACCCAAAGAATAGAGAGGAGTTTCAATCTATTTGTAGTAGTGGTAAATCCAATAATTCTTTTCTCTTGTCATTTCAAGTTTAAAATTATGGAATGCAATTCAACTCTAAGAATTTCTGCATAGATGTCGTCTTGAACAGAAGCACATAACTCAAAGATATTTTCATTAAAGTGATCAATACCACTTTGATAGAAAATAGGGGAGAGGACCCATTAATTGAGCACCCTAATTTCGCTTCTCTCGAGTAGTTGAGCACCCAAAGAACAGATAGGATTTCAATCTATCTATAGTAGTTGTGAATCCAATAATTCTTCTCTCTATTATTTGTCATTTTAAGGCCAAAATTGTGGAATACAATTCAATTTTTAAGAATTTCTGTATGTTGATTCAATTCAATTTGATTTTTTTCTATAGGTACAAATGTTGCAGTTTTGGCCCTCTTTAATGCATGGTGGTGTGGAAAATATATTCTTTGTAAGGGATAGTAATCAAGGTAATAGTGAAGTAGTCATCACATTTAAGTTTTCCTTATTCTATTCTTGAACTTTTACATTTCATCAGTCCCAACGAAAACAACCTATGACATTCTTTGAGTTATGTGCTTCTATTCAATCGTACTGTCCATGTAGCCAACATACTGCACGTTTGACTGTATTTATTAATTATTTGAAATTAAATACATTCAAACGTACATCCTGTTGGCTGCATAGACGTCACCTTGAATAGAAACACATAACTCAAAGATATTTTCATCAAATGGATCAATACCACTTTGGTGAAAAAGATATTTTCATCAAAGTGGTCAATACCACTTTGCTGAAAATATCTTTTGAGTTATGTGCTTCTGTTCAATGCCACTCCACTCTGGTGAAAAATTCTGATTTGTGTGCTTCTGTTCAATGGCAGTCTGGTGAAAAACCTTTCAAAGCCTCTCGTCACTGTCTGACAATCATAATTAGAGATGGCCAAAAAAATGTCCTTGTTTCAGGAGCTGTGAATATACAGCTATTTGTGGCCAGCTTACCATGCATCTTACTCCCTAAAATATTGATGAAAGTCATCACAAGTTCTGTAGAATAACATGGTCGTAAATATGACCTTTATCAAAAAAGAATCCTAACAATCATGGCTATTATCACTCCTTAAGTTGAAGGAACTTCTGTGATAAACAATCTCTCAGTCTACCTGGGTAGACTAATACTCAACTAGAATTTCATCGAAAGGACATTGATGATGTCACCTTGTTCAGAGCCAGGAAAATGTGTAAAGCCTTACATCTTCTACTCTGACATGCTGCTATGGATTTTCAAGGTACCTTCTGCTCAACTGAGCAGGTCTACTAATGATGGAGGTTGTTCAAGTGGCAGATACTAATTTAAGGATCTCCATTGTTTCTCCTCTGGTCAGTTTATAGTACTAAAATATGCTTAGTATAATGCTTTGATGTATACTTTTGTTTTTTATATAGGTTTTTATTATTGCTTCTTCTCAGACTGATAAGCCAGGGATTTTATGATATTATTATTATTTTTTCTAATGCATAAGTATAAGTGGTGGTATAGCTTTAGTATTTAATCAATTATAAAAATATATTATGTTTATTATCAAACATTCATATTAATATTTCGATGTGTAAATAGTTGTCAAATTTAAGATAAATAACAAAAATTTGGTTATGCAATCATGTCTTTGGATGTCGTTATAGAATGTCTTTAGATGTAATAAATTTGATCGAAAATTTAATAAAATTAATATCAATTGATATCAATTTTGTATATGTTATGTCATTTAATATCAATTTAGTTAAACTCAAATAAAATTTATTAAATCCTAAATGTCTCTTGATGTTATATATTTGACCTAAAATTTAATAAAAATAATATCAATTGTATTAAATTTTAAATTGATTTTATATAAAACTAATGTTAGTTTTTTTATATCAATTTTTATATTTGAGAGGAAGATGGATGCCACGTCATTGTATAGAATAGAGTGAGGATATTCTAGAAGAATGCTCTAAACATAACTAAAATATTACTATAAATCTGCATAAAGAAGCAAACATATGCGATGTCTGGAATACAATATCTCTATAATATGCATTTTTAGATCTTAGCTTTTCTCTAACATGATCCACACATCATATGAACATAAGATTATATTTTATTGTCATTTCCATATTGTTTACTTCAATACATATGGCTGCATCTTCTTCATGCTCCAAAGACTCCGTCAAAGCCAAAATAAACATCAGTAGAGATAAGTATGTTAGCTCCTATTCCCAATTCCTTTGCTTATGAGAAAAAAAATCCATGCAACATTAAAAACCTAAAAGGGGTAGGCATCTTTAAATTTTGTAATTTGTTAATTATGTTATTGGCACCATAAGGATACCTTACCTCCAAGTAGTTTACCTTTTGATTAAATACCACATTCTTATTCTTAACTTTCACAACAATATTCTCCATATTTCGTACCTCCAAAACATGGGAAGTATAAAAAATATCAAAATAATGTGAAGACAAGGGAGGGGGTGATGTAATTTTAACTTTCTTTATTGGTTGCTAACTTGGAACCTCACAATGTTGATTATTTTAAGAATATACTAAATATGAATCCTCAAAAGTTGTAAGTATATTTAGGTTTTGCATGCTTTACCAATAAATGTGAAAAGCATACACATTTCCACCAAGTTGCTTAGGTTTTTTTATTCTTTTTTTTCTACCTTATATTTTAAAGCAATATATCTTACTTAAAAATATTTTTTACAATTGAAAAAAATATTTTCAGTTAATATAACACCTACTTAGATACCATATAAACTACCTTAAGACATATTTCATCCTAGCAAACCTTTAGAAATATTCAACTCCACCTAGATCCTAGTAGAAGTAGAGTGGATTAAGCCATCCATTTTAAGATCCAAGGCCAAAAACTTATCCAAAATATTCCCAACACCTTGGAAATAGGCATCCACCTAGAATTGCAATAGGAGGTATGGAAGCATAATCCATACTAACATAAATAAAAAAATGTCATTAGGTAAAAAATTGGAACCAAGGCTTCACCAATAAGACTATTTCATTTTAGAATCAATGTCCCTTCTCTAAAATAAAGGCTTTGTCATCTATAGTTTAACATAGTAGCACAAAGAAGCCTTGGGCACTCAAATAAATTTCAATCAATCCTTAATAGATTTTGACCTAGATTTATAAATCCCTGTAGGCCAAATGGAGTTGAACTTACATATGTTTTTTTTTTAAATTTCTCCTCCTTGTGAAAGACTTCCCTAACTACCTCTAAGATTGGATGCACTCTTGTACATAAAATAATATACAATTTGTGCATTTGAGAAATTAGAGATGTCGTCCTCATTTAACACCAGTTAATCCTTTCATGCCCTTTAGATTTGACAACAAAAATATATATTTTATGGCCTACAATAAGTGTGTTTCCTCATCCCACACATATACCACAAATACCATATTTATAAGATTTGACAAAGAGGTGCTGGCAAGAAAGTTGAGTCCACTTTTTGGCCAAAAAGTGGAAGTGTTTTCCCTGATTTTCAGAATTTGACACATTTGACCTTAAAATTTAAAACACTTAGAGATGGAATCTTCAAAAAAGTCAATAATCATAAAATGTAGTACTCAGAGTCTAGTTTCCAAATATGTAATTTATTTCAATACCCAGATGGTACAAATTGAGTTTCAATAGGCATTTCTAAAAACCACAGTTTAAAAGTCATTTTTTTTACCATACCATGCATGTGTACAACATCCATATTTTGACCTAAATTATCATATTTTTCTAAATCCTTTTGGGAAAATATTTGTGACTCACTAAAACACGTTTTCGATATTTTTTTGTAATTTTATTGAATAT
>VDFB02322593.1:9109-30467 GCA_007258455.2 Sequoia sempervirens | reverse complement strand
AGTCTATTCATTGTGATAGTTCTGTGAGGATGCTCGACAGCCAGGAACGACATGAATAGATTTTGTAATCTTTGTAGTGATTTGGTTGGTTCGATCAACAATTGTGTGTGAATAGTTCAAATTGTATCAGAGTGAATTCTATTATGTGCTGACTGTAACTTGAAAGTTTTTGTTCGAAGAATGTTCATGGTGAATGTTGTTGTATAATGACACCTAAGTCTGGAATTTTGTATGTAATCTTCATTACTGTAATACAAAGTGATTTCTCTTGGTGTGGTGGGTTTTTCTCCCGTAAGGGTTTTCCCACGTATATCTGTGTTCATGTGTGATTGTCAAATACTCTGTTTCTGAATTTGTTTCATAGTGCATCTTAACGTGACTATAATTGTAAATTTTAAAGTGTATCTGCATTCTTTCCTGAGGTATTGACGTTATGAGAATTGTTTTCCGCATCTAATTTTCCTTACAAAATGCATCATCCACATGAGGTTACATAATGCTCTATCAACTTAACAACATAGAGAAAGGTCTCACATCTCGAATGTAGTTTAATCACTAATTTTTCTATCCAGATTTTAGGGACTAGAATATATGATTCCTTAAGAGATATTAGTATTTCACTATTCTTTTCCCACATAAAGCATATGAAAATAGCATCATTTGTTTTACAATAAATTGCATCATTCACAACGAGGTACGTAGTACTTGATCAGATCTAACAATCATTATCAAAGAACAAGGAAAGGAAAGACAACATAAAGTCATTATATCCATCCCTCACAATGAGGAGATAGGCACCCAAGGTAAATTCACACAAGTACAACACAAGGGAAACAACACTAACCTAAGATCCCAATGTTGCAAGCTTGCTCTGATACCAAATGTAATGCACAAAAAATTTACCCAAAATAAAATTAAGGACAAAAAAAATTTCCAAATTTTGATTACAACACATGACTAACTCACACAATTCTGTTACCAAAGCACACAATTCTTAAAAGCATAACTACACTTGTCCAAATATAGATTATGATATTTAGTTAAGTAAATAAATTGCATAGGAAACCCTAGTAGAGATTCAAGAGAAGCCAAGGGGTTCACATCATCAAGGTAGGCTTGATTAGCTCTACAACTCGTCATTCATCACAACTTAATTCAGAGGAAACCATCAAGACACAAGCTATGCCAATGCAATATAACAATATTAACTCAAGTAATGAAAGGAGAGAAAACCCTAGGGGCCAAACCTAATTCCTCGGGGGCTCATCTCTAATAGCCTTGGCTACATATATACTTCATAGAGGAACTGTAGTTCAATAACTTGAGTTCTCCCAACTCATAATTGATTGACCAACAATCACATATAGTACTAGGGTATACATCATGACCTACTCACAATGGTAGAAAATATAAAAAAGATCTACAATAATAAAACTACAAGGGCTCATTTTTACTATAAGGAGTGATTAACAATCCTGATTACAATGCCCCTCAAGGGCCACTTGCCAACATAGATAATCAATAATTGGTCTAGGATGAAGGTAACCAAACATATCTTGAATAAATAATTATAATTGAAGTCATGGTTTTAATCTAACCATACAAAGGTCACCATATGTTATTCATAAGATCACAGAGTGAAAGTTTAAAAAGGAAAACCACATTTAGATACTTCCAAGACAATTCAACCATCAAACACTTGGTTGAATAACACAAGGGATTTAACCCTTAGGTTCAAGAGGTGACTCTAACTCAGTCACGATCAACTGAATAACATTAAAAATATGCTACTCAATTCTCTACTCACATTCATCTCATGCCCCAGTTCCATTAATTATAAAATATAAGAGTGGGTACGCAACCCTTTCTAGGGTCCTCTTACCTGGGAAAAAAATTTCACCATTGACTACCACCTACTTAGGTGAAGCCAGAGGTATAAAACCCTGATATGGATAGGCACAATTTTAAAGGACAATTTATTCATAAAAAAAACATGTCACACTTACACAACAATTTAATGGTTTTACTTAGTATTTGTTCCACTTCAAGGAAACAATCCAAGTGAAGTGAGATGTCCAATGACCATCTCTAACCACAAGATAAATAAAAACAATGACATAACTCAAGAAATCAAGTCTGTTCTCCACCCTACCATATTGGCATCATGAAGCTTCACGAGCTCTAACCAAACCCACGAGAAAAAGTGTTCTAACCCCATGATGAAATGGGAGCTTCTATTCTGATAAAATAAAATAGTATCTCAAGACAAGATTTATCTAATCAACTGTTAAACAATTCCATGGATGTGATATTTGAATGTGGCTAACAAAACAATCTAACACCCATTATTCTTACCAGTTATCAGGTATCAAAACCATATATATATATAGATAATTGTATTGGCATTTGAATACCAAGAAGGACGTAGAAGTCCAAGTTCTATTCATTTAGGGTTAGTGTTTAAATCGCCATTTTATGTACAAATTAGTTCCTTGACGAGCCAAGTATTGGGACATGAACCCATGTTTAATAAAACATCCAAGGTAATTCTCTTGACATACGATATGGAGGGCTTTTGGGGCAGTTTATAATCACCAAAATTAGAAATATATAGTTTTCAAAGAGTCTTCCTATTAATTTGTGGATGATAGCAACTCCACTAGACATCTCATCAGTCAAAATGGCATTAAGGGATCACGTAATGCAATATAGTAGGACATGTACCATAGGTATATTCAAAGAGCTTAAATAATTTCTTAAGAATATCCACAGCCGTAACCAAATCTCAATGCACTAATGCTCACTGCAAAATATATTTAAATTTTTGAAGGGATATTACCTATGAAAGTAAAACCCAGTTCAAAGTACATACCAATCAAGGCACAATTCGTTAAGAGGATTTATGTTTTCACATACTCAGTAAAAGGCTGAGATTTTTGAATCATGGCTTTGATTCTCATAAATGTGGCCAACAGACCGACGAACTACCCTTCCTTTTTTTTTCCTTCTGCTTCATTCCTCCTCCCCTCTCTCCATCCATAGTCTCACTTTTCCTCATCTGTTTGCTTCCTCCTCTCGATCCATGCCCTCTGTCTAAATTCATTGCCCCTGCCATTTCCGACATAACACCCTCTAGTTTTTTTTTGGTATTAAATGTCCTCCCCTCATTTACTCAATCTCCTAATGCTTACCTAGCCAACCTTCACATTAATTGTGGCATCCTTTTCCTCCAAGCCTTTGTAGAAAGTAGTTAGAATTGTTTCTTCATTTTTTTATGCCACCATTCCCTTTGCCTAGTCATTGATGCCATCTAACCTTGTGTGCAAGCCATTGATCTTGGAATTCACACCATGATCTGGTGTATGTCATTTACTCGCCTTGCTTTAAATCGCAACCCTCTTATTTGACTTGCTTTAAATGCAATCGTAGATTTTAAGTGATTCACAACAATGATGTGAATCAGGTGAACCAATCACTTTTAGCCATGTGTCATTTTTCCTTCAAATCCACACAAGTCAACTCTAGTCAACTCAAGCATTCCATGGAATGGTGGAAATACTCTTTCAATTTCAACAACTTTACTATTCCTTCCCTTCGAGGGTCAGGCGTTGCTAATCCCTCTTACCCCATACTTGAGGTGCATAGCAAAGCTTAACCAGCAAGTACGAACACATATGACTAAATCTTTCTACACCTATCAGGGTTTAGCCATTGGTCTTACCCTTTACCTTTTGCCTACCTCTACTTCATCGCAAACCTTCCCACCTACCTCCGAAGTACTAAAGCGTGAACTCAAAAACATGCATATTTTTTTGGAGACCAACGATCACTCTTCCACCCTACTGCCTTCATGCCTTTGTGATAAGGTGTAAGCCACCCTTCTGACCCGTGATGCCCGTGACCTTTTTTGGGGTTAGGGTTCCTCCGTCCTTCTTTCATCACTTAGTCATTTTGATAAGTCATAAGACTTATGGTCGACCTCTGATCCCTGAAACATTTTCAGGTGTCAACCTTTGCTGATACCTTTTTCTTTTTTTTTCTTCTTACTTAATTTTGACGGCAAGGCATAAGCCTTAACACCGAAGTCTGATGTCTGAAACCTTTCCAGACTTAGCACACTCTTTCTTCGTTTCTCTGAGGGATTCAATATGCGATATGACTGAATTCCAAAACTCGATACCTTTTGAACTTTAACTCAGACTTCTTTATTTCCTTAAGGAATTTGGTATAAGGTATGACCGAAGCCCGAAGTTCGATGCCTTTTTGACTTAGCTGAAGAACAACTAACTCTTTTCTCTTTAGCAAGGGATGCAAGGTAAGCCCGAGGCCTGATTCTTGAAGTTTTGCAGCTCTTCAAGGCTAGTTGTAACACTCTAAGGCCAATGAAATGTTTTTCCTAGCATCCTTATGAAACACTCTTGACCTCAAACAACAACTCTTCATCTGAAATCACTCAGATCTCCTACTTACCTTAATGAGGTTCCCCCGTTTACATCAATCAAACTCATTTCCACAACCTCTAATTTGGCATCCATAAGGTGCCCTTCACCTCAATGACAATCAAATTTCCAACATGCTATTACTCTAGTCAAAACTAGGTTCAAACATCCCTATCATATTAACTCACTATTTACATCTCCCAGCTATCAGTATGGGTATGATGTTCTACTTTAAGTGTAGATCATAATTCAATGATATGTATCAACCCCAATAGCAATATGGACTCTAAAACTCTTCACCTTTCCTTTATCACTTGCTAGCTTATTTTCTCTAAGTTAAGTAACACTATAGGGATCCAATCTACACCTATTTTTACTAAAACCTCTAAGGCTCCTTTAGTGACCCTAGTCATAATACCTGATATGAGGAACCTCAAGTGAATACTATGGGAGACATTCTAATTCAACATGAGTCAAATGATAAGAAAGGAATTCTATAACAAGTGGGATTTAGCAACACATTACAGTATGACCCATTATTGTAGCTATCAAGGTAGATTCAGTCATATACCTTGATTGAAGCATTCGCATAAGAGTTTAACTAATCTACCCTTAGAGTCAAATGACTAAAAGTGCAGTGGCACTCAAACACAATTGAACCTGTATCTTCTAAATTATGCATCCTTAATCCACACCGTAGAGTAGCATAAATTTAGAATAAAAGGGCTATGACGCTGGTATAAAGGGAGGGGCCTTACATGTTGAATGTATAGAATGTGTTGTTTATACATACATGCATCCATATATGTTTGTATGTATGCATGCATGTATGTATGTATGTATGTATGTATGTATGTATGTATGTATGTATGTATGTATGTATGTATGTATGTATGTATGTATGTACATATAGATATATACATATAGATATATATACATGCATATACATATAGATATATATACATGCATATACATATATACATATATACCCATACATATACATATATATGTATCTATCATGCATGCATACACAAACACACATACAAATATTATATATAATATAATATCTAATAATGTGTAGGTTGTAAAGAGAGTTCACAAACTTAGAATTCATACACATTTTGAAGAAAATGGCTAACATGGATCAAGAATAATTTTACACATCAAAAAACCATAACAAGACATTGTAATTAACAAATAGGCTAAGAGTGGATGCTAAATAAGCACACTTATCATGCTTTATGGGTACATAAAGTTAAATCTATAAAGAGAAAAAATTAAATGTTATATTTAAAATTAGAACACCTATATAAAGTGAATCAACATCAAAAATAATTATCAAACTAAGAATAAAGAAAGGAATAGATTGTAGATTAGGTAAATCCTAATTTGAAGTTAGAATGCAACTCCCAAGCACATGGTATCAAATCAAAACATGATTTTTAATCCACCCTCATTTTTTTATTATGAGGTTTTTGTAGTCAATAAAATTTGATAAATGGTAATTGGTGGGTTTTTATGAACCAAACAATCTCATTAGTGGACTAAATTCACTCAAGTCCCTTAAGATATGGGAAATGTTTTGTATAATAATTCTTCTTAATCTGAAATAATTTTAAACTTAAACGAATGGTAATTCATATATCCATTACCTAAATAATACAAAGTTGTTTATATTTATCCTTCCAACTAAAAAGGATGAATAGTTTGTTATGAGCATTGTTGAAGTATATGTAAAAAAAAAAATTGTCTAAAGCGGACATCAAAAACAAAAAGTAAAGAATGCAAAGATGGGAACTAATGGGTAAGGTATAAATGATAATATATAACTAATGAAAAATAAATATGATAGGCTCTTCATATTCACAAACATAAATATGTAAAGAAAAATCAATATAAATACAAAACTAAACCATTCTATTTTTTTCTTTCTTAAGGTTATGTAGGACCCTTTTTAAATAATTCAATATTAGGCTATAAAATTAATTCCCATTACTATCCAACATAGTAGCTTTATAAAATATTTTTAAAAAATTGTTTAACAAAACAATACTTTTGAATGAGAATTGAACAAAACTTGACTTGTGAACTAAGTGTATAGGTTTTTTAATTTAAAAAACCTTTTAATTTAGCTTAAAACCCCAAAATTATGATTAATAATTATGGTAGCACCTAAGCCAATTCCTACACAACTATTAACACAAATATGTGTTTTATGAAGAATTTCAACTCCCTTGAAACTCACTAGAAATATCTGTAGAGATGGCCCAAAAATTCCTCTCCTCACATAGACCTGTGATAAGAAACAAATAATTGTTAAAGGAAGTGCAAGGTGTACATTAAAATCTAGTTGTATATAGTTTTTTTTCAACATTTTTTCCAATAAAATAACATAATAATTTATCAATTTTATGTGTATATAAAGCATAAGATTGTTAGACTATTAAGCCCTTTAATATTAATGTAGTGGTATTATTAAAGCATATGCAAAATTTATGTTCAAATGTACAATTGAAGGGTATCAATATTAATGTAGCTTAGAAGTAGAAGGGAAAAATAAGAAAGAAACCTGGAATCCCACCAATCTATAGTAGATGGAGATAATGCCAATGGATCTAATGAATCAAATAAATCAGCTGGAAATCCCGCAAGAACACTATCAGGAGTAGATGAATCCTCATCTTTCACATTAAGAGAAGATGATAGTGGAAGTTGAGAGCTGCAAAATGTATTGTTCTTGTTAGGTTGTAGAAGAACATCAAGAATGTTGGTGTCATTAGGGTCAATGTATAAATCAAGGCCCAAATCATGGCTACCATTTGATTGATCAAAGCTAGTTGAAGGAATGCTAGGCAAGAGTTGGGCCTCAGAGACCTCGGTTTTCAAGCTAGCTATTGATATGCTTAACTTGTGCTTGTGTTGCCTTTTTGTAAAGGATAGATCAGCTATATGATGTTTTGATGGCCTCTTTCGCTTGATTTTTGGGCTCCTTATAATATTTTTGCTCATTGTTGATGACATTATAGATCCTTGGCTATTGTCATCAGATATTATTGTTTGGATACTTGTTAATTCTGTATCCACTAAAAGTGAATCACCTACAATTAAATCTTGTAATCTAACCATGAGCATGTCATCCAAGTCACTTGAACACATCTCATTTGAAAATGAATGTAGAGGGGTTGTTGCTCGAAAAGGAATTTCTTGTAGAGGTGTAGGCGCTTCAACCTGTAAATTTCCCCTTTTGTTAATCTAATGTTATTGATAAAAGATTAAACTAAAAATTTGACAATTAAGGGTTAAAATTATTACCTCAATGCTAGACAAGTCTGGTAAAGAATCAATTTTTGATAGGTGAATAACACCTTCAGATTGTGGCTTTGGATGTTGTAAGGATCGCATTAGGCGCTTTTGGCGAGTGCTCCAAAAGTTCTTCACATCATTGTCAGTTCGTCCAGGAAGATAGGATGCAATCTTTGCCCATTTATTTCCCAATTTTTCTTGCATTTCAACTACTAGTTTCTCTTCTTCAAGTGAGAATTTGCATCTGCTTTGGTCATCAAATTCATTTTTTGTTAGATTACAAAAGACTATAAATTAAATAGTGACTTTCATTCTATTTTAGGTTATCATATCATTTAAAAATCATAGATATCCATATTCAATGTGTATAATGTCACAACCCTATTGTGTATTGCTATGGTGAGACATAGAGGATTGTCTTAAAAATCACACATTTCAATAGTCAAAATAAATTTTATCAATAAAATAATATAAATATTTAACACTTTTAAATGTAGATGAGGTGTAAAATAGATATCAAATTTTAACTAATAGATTATCTAAAAATTTATATTTAAGCAAAGCAAAGCATGGATATGCTAAATTATTTGATATTTATTATTTGAACAAAGAAAAGGGTTGATCAATAAAATGATCAAACTTTTCATTAGAAATGGCTAGAACTTTCTAGTAAAGAAAAGTTGGAAAATTTATAATGAATTTTCTCTTGCGCTACTTGAGTAGATGAGAAAAATTATCATTGATGTAGATTTTGTTTTGAAATTATAGTAGTAGTTTTTTTTTTTTTATGGCAACGGTTATGCGAATGTATTTTAGGTAGGGTATACCTTTAATCCATTTATTATCTTGTTGAGAAGCTCCAACTCAATCAAGTATTATACATATGGTTAAGAAATAATTCACCAAAAATTATTGGGAAAGACTCACAATTCATAAATGGATTCCAACAAAAATGCTCAAGGAACTCTTCTATTTAGATATTTAGAACAAATATATAGGTCTATTTTCTCTTGAAGAAATCTACCAATAGTATTGTTAATTAATATTACAATGTTTATGTGTTTTGGTGACCAATCCCTATCTATAGATTTTTTTTAATTACAATAATTTTAAATGAGAATTTTATTTAGTGAAGAAAAGCACAAAAATATAAAGACAAACCAATATAAGATTAAAATTATTTTTATAAAATTGAAATTGAAAATTTTATCAAATTTTGGATAATTAAAGAAAGGGAAAGATTAATGCATGTAAATGTAAAGTATAATATAATGTTTAATATTAATTTGGCTCATTTTTTGTATAAGTTAACTCTATTATTTAATTTATTTTTAAAATTTATCATGCAAACTAGTCTTCTCAAATTAAATTTCTTTTAAATCCACTCTCATTATTCAAACTTTTATAGAATATAACCCTTTTCCCATTGCTTTCATGCAAAAAAAAACTCTAAATTGAGCACTTAGGAAGTTATAGTATTACATAAAGGTGTACACTTGTAATTATTAACTACCTCTAGAGGTGATGATAAATACATATCCTACTATTCTAAGTAAACTTAATAAGTGGTTATAATATTAAACTTAGGATAAATTACTATGCTAGGTGAAGCATAATATTGCAAAAACATCCCCCTCAGTGTAAATTAGAAAGAATGAAAAATGGTTCCTAATAATGAGACCATATTAGACCCACTTATAAAGATGGCCCCTAAAAAAGGAGAGATCAAAACTCCTCATAAGAGTGAGAAAGAATGAAAAGAAGATAAGGTAACCCCCAAATATGTTGCCTCCTACATGAGATATGGAAGGATAATACTAAATATTATTGAAGATCCATGCTTGTTAAACAACATTCCTTCACTTAGGAAGAAATAGACCCATAGATGTATGTTGAATTTATTCCAAATACATAAAGGAAGAAAGGAAGAAAACACAAAATGTGTGTCTCTAAAAATATGTAGCAATCTACATGTTGGTGTTGAGTGGTTCTGAGATTAGATTAGGAGTCCAAAGCCTAACTAGAGAAAAATAACATCTCAATTTACCATGTGGAAAATACTATAGCCTAGGTGTCTAAGATGATAATTATGTAGTTTTTGAAGCATTATCATTAAATATAAAGAACATGTCCTCAAAGGTGTCATCAAGATCCTGAAGGTGAGATTCTACAAATAGATATGAAAGATCTCATGATTAGACATCTAAATCGGGTGAATCCTATAAAAAATGTGGTACTACTAATAAGAGACAATAAATTCCTTTAAAGAGAAAAACTAGAACTTTATAGGAGCAACAAGATATGGTGGAATCTAACTCCACGTTTCTATAATTCTACAGTTCAAATGACTACCCATTTTTTCTCACATCAATGGTATGTGTATAAACAAATATAAAATAACTATTAGGAGGAGGATAAGTTGTTTTTTATAGTTACATCCACATGTGCACAGATATCCAAGGAAACATCAAGATTTGTTGGAGGTTCAAGGTATCCATACAACCACATAATTATGGTCATAGAAATAAAATGGTACTCAATATGGTCTATGTGATGTATAATATCCTAACAAAATTAAGATATATTAGTTTATAGACCATGCCATTATATTTTGATCAAGAATAATTTTCTCAAACTCACTTTTCTAAGGAACACATCCAAGAAGATGGGGCACATTATCTTTCTCAAGGTAGTGATTATTTAAAACTTTCTCTTTAGGATAAAAAGTTCATTAGATCTAACTTGTGATAATAGAATACTGAAATAAGATACTTGGAAGCACGGTTGCAACTATCATATAATATAAATTTATGTTAATTAATTTGATAAATACTCCATTAATAATTTTTATAACACCCCCTCCAAAATAGTAGAAAATGACACTTTATACTAAGTGCATTTTTAAAATATTTGTTAGTCATTGAGAACAAGAAGAACTAACTACAAATTGAAATCAATATAATAGAAATTAGATAAAACAAGTTGAGTTAGTGTGTATGGATTGGAAAGAAATTTATAACTCCTTATAAGAAGTCAAAAAATATTCACCTAGGGAGAAAGTTACATTCATTTTTGTAGTTGTTCTTAGGAAGGCAACAATAGCCTAACTTGAGAATATTTTTAGAGAAGATTCTAACATCTAAAAAAGAATATTCTACAAATATTAAAAGGGTGATTCACTTTTTAAAATATTTGACCTTTATTAATTCCATGTATGGGGATTTGATTTTAGTAATGGTGCTTTCTTATGTTTTGCACATAGGTCCCCACCCAATTAATGGTTCAAATAACTATTTTATAAAATGATGTACATGAAGTCCAAGATCATGGGAATGAATATACACCTTACACTATCCATTATTAGAACTCATTTATAAAACACCTTGCATAAAGGATCAATAGATTCCTTAACTAGTGTAAGAGGCGGAAGGGTCTTATTGGCTAGTATAGCCTTGAATGGTCTCCTTGTATATTCCTAAATCACATTAGAATATTACAAAGTCAATAGTGGAGGTATGAATGAAGTTAATGTTGAGTATTGGTACCATAGTGACTTGAGCATTAGACAAGTACCATAATGACTAGTTAGCTAGATTATACAACATTGGTGAAGAATATGCTACAACCCAAGAATATTTGGAAGTCATTGGTGAGATAGCATGATGTTAATTTATATCCACTAATGAGTGTATTCCTACGAGTGAGTGGTAAGGATAGTAAGATGTGGTTATTTGCAAAATTGTACAAGGTGTCATGAAGAGTGCCATAGTGGTTGTTAATATTATACAAAGGATGCCAATGGTAATGGGTGTTACACGTATAATTTAAGCATACCACAAGTAAGGTGAGATTGAAAAAGTATAAATAATGTAAGGGTTTTTTTTTTAGGTATAATAAATATGTTGAGGTACAATCTATAAAAACACTTCAATTGTTAATCAATATGATTATAAGATGTAAATCTTGTACCTTAACAACTTTTCAAATTATTCCTTCATATTACAAAAATATTTCTTGGCTTCTACAAATAGTATCATATGCATTATTTAATGGCATGCAATTAGGGAAAATTAAATAAAGACCTCAGAGGGAATGCTCCATTTTTTGGTGAATTAGCAATAAAACCTAGTAGATGGTAGCTCTTGAATGAAAGGAAATAGTCTACTTTGTGCCAAAGGTATTCCTATAAAATGTCCTTGTAAAAAATAAGGAAAAACACCCATTCCCTATTAAGAAGCACCCAGTTGTCCAAATCATATGAATTAATAATGGATCCTAGGTAATTTGGTTATGTGGACATATCGGTGAGTCAAAATAGATCCATCATTTACGAGATATGCTAGAACCTCAAATCCATGTGATGTTAACATCCATAGATGGAATAAACCTTGTATATCATGGCCTCATTACCATGATAGAATTTATGATAAACACAAAAAAATTACCTAGGACCTAATGTCTATGAGATAATCACAAAATCAAGAAATAAAAATAAAAATTCCATATTTAATATAACAGAGGCACAATTCAAAATATATAGTAAAAATATATGTCTCTTGGATGTATGAGTCAATATTATACAAGTAGATAATAGGTCATGAGTTAACTCTCAACCACTCCCAATCAAGTGTTGAGTTAATCCAGACAACCAAAATAAAGGTATCCCTTGATCAGACAAAGATGGTGCTTAAATATCATCAATCAAGCATAATGGGGTATTTTTAGAACTTTATGGACTCAAATCAAGTTGTATACATCATTATTAGATACTTGGGCGAGGATAATCCTATAATTCTAAGTATGCTTGATAAATAGGTGTAGTATTAGACTTGGAATTAAGTCCTATCCAAGGTGAAGCATAATATTACACACAAAAAAATGTATTTATTTTTAACCAAGTATTATTATGTTGCATGATTAAAAACATATTAGTGGAGAAAAGGGAAATTTTGGTAGTAATAATTTGAGACAACTAAGCCTCTCCTAACTATCTCATTTCCAAGTTTAGTTAAATATAAATTGTTAGTTCCTTATTTAGGTGTGATTGAATTATTGATTTATATCATTTTATTAGACCTAATTAATCATGGGATGTGTTTTGTATTTCCCTACATTTGGTTGAACACCAACATTTCAAACCCACCTAGTGTTGTATCCCAGTGTTTTGTGTTATTCGAGTTTCTAATTTTTAGATTTATTTTTTTCGATCCACCCATATTGTATTTGGATATGTAATTTGGTCTATATTCTATAGATATTTTTATTTATTAAATCATGTTCCTACACAAAATTTGGTTAGTTACACACCCTTTCTTTGTGCATGATCCATAATAATGATAAATTATATGATTCCTAGGTTGGACCTGGGGATGATCCTACAAATTAACTAGTTATATAGAAAGATCATAAAATGCATTAAGGAAAATAGATATGACAACAAAGATACACTTGGATGTGGAAGAATTGTGGCAACCATGCTAGTTCTTTGAAGAATGGACATGATAAATTTATAGAGATAATATTATTACTCATTATGTCTCTTCTACTCTATAGAGTGTAAATTGAAATTGGTGTTTATGCAAGTATGCCATTAGTAGAATCCAAAAATATGATTAACAAGTGTTGCGCATTTACAATGAATTAAATGTGTGTATGGATGATGATATACATCAAATATTATGTTTTGGAGATGTGGCACAAATTTCACCACATTTTAGATGCATATGGTGACAATTATATGACCACATTCGAAGGTAAAGGGGCTTCCGAATGGAGCATGCTTATGGTATCTTGCATATATATGTGAATGCTCCATGTCGAACACATTTATGGTTTGACTAGAAATAGGTATGTGTAGCCATATCTAAGGCTACAAGGTGCTCGTAAGAAATACTACAGGTAGTAACATAAGATAATTATATGTAGATGCATGAGGATAATGTTGTACATGGATGTGTGAGTATTGTATTATATGTGCATTGAATAGGGTCGAGTGCATAGATGTTATTATTGAAGAGGATGTATAAGGATGCACTTAGATTATTCATCCTCTCACGAGGAGTGATGGTCCCTATTGCATTAGTAATGAGTTAAGAAAATTTAAAATATGTTGTTGAAGAGTGTATAATACAAAGTCTAGTATGTATACTATCTAGCCTTAACTACTTGAAATATTTGATAGGAATTGTGATGAGTTTGATTGATAATGGTGATAATGACATTATCTCTCATGGCTAGTTATGAATACATTGAGTTCAATTTTGTAAGATGTTGGATGGTCATGGGATTTAATAAAGGGGTAAATTAAGGCTTAAGGAGTTCCATGTTGAATGTCAAGTGCAATAACAAGTATACAATATAAATGATTAATATTTTGTGTCCCATTGAATAATTCATTAATTCCTTTAGAGGATACAATTAAGCTTTGTCACCAACCTAAAACAAGGGGTGTGCAATGAACACTATGGAAATATTTATATTTATATTATGTGTGTGTGTGAGTACATGCTAAACCTATTAGTGAACATCTAGATGTACTACAAAATATTTTGTGTTAATTTTCAACTTCTTATTCATATGTGTAAGTCTCTAGTGTGGATAATGCATTATCAAATATTTCAAAGGGTTTCATATGTTGGAGCCCAAGAAGTATTTGGAAAGGACTAGATCTATAGAAATATGAAGAGATCTATTCTAGTCATGTTATATGTAGAGGATGATGACATATCAAGTACATGGATGGGCATAAATGTAGATTCATAGAGGATGCATGAGAATGAGGTTGACTAGATTTATTTGGTTATCAATATATACATAAAATATTGTAGAACATTCTATATGTGTACATCTATTATGATCCACAAATTATTCTAGAAATGACTAACATATCATGGGTTCCAATAAAAAAATAGAATTTAGTAATCCAACCCACACAGGTAGTGAAGTTGGCTTGAGTCTTGGGTTTTCTCCTCAAGGTATCGGGTTCAACTCTGAGGCCCAATCTTACCCAATGCATATGGCTAGCAGGTAGTTGTGTGCATCCCCACAAGATTAGTCTCACCTCACTCACCCCTCTCGAACACCAACTTGGAAAAAATTAAGACCAAGGAAAGGTTGGTTGGGTGTTGGGCTAGGTCGCGGGGATACCTCTGGTGCAACAAAAAAAGAGAATTTAGTAATCCAATTTGAACTCAAACATAGGTGAAGAAAATAAATCCATGGCATTTCCCATAGTTAGGATGGTTGTCATGGAGAATCTATATACCACATTAAAAATTAAGTCATTTTGATGCTTATTTAAAGGTAGTTTGCTCAACGAATCCATGTTGATGGATTCCAAAGTTTGCTTCAAGATTGAAGGAGGGGTGTAAATTTTAATCTTCTTTTTTGTATACTTTATAATATTACAAGGAATCTAAGGCTTGATGTGACATTCAATGCTTATGTGCATATAATGCCAATATAAGTGTTATTAAAGAAAGATAATGTTTTAAATTGCTAAGTGCCTTAGTATAATGCACTTCCCAAGTGAGTATCTAGCATAGCACACCATTTGGAAAAAATAGATGTTAGAAATGTAGAACTCACCAACCCATTTTGATTGTGAGAACTTGACATTGACATGTGCAAATTTTGTGTCAACTAAGTAGAGTGATTCTTAGTTAGAGAAGACATGACCACATGAGTTTAGCATTGTGATGAATATGTAAATGGGTAGTTAACTAATTTCTTCTATTTTACGTTCTTATACTTGATTACTAAATGGAACTATTGTAAGTATATCATCCACTTTATGTGACAATTTTTTTATTTTACTTTATGTGTGCAAATATTGAAGCAACTAATAACAAAAATGAATGATTGTCTCCTTGTTGAGAAGGTAGTGTAATCATTATCTTGTGGTATATTTGTTATTCTTTTACATTTTGGATTACAAATACATATTTTGCATTTATTTCTTTCATCATGGTTATGTGGAAATGCTATATTTTTGTATAATTTACTTTCACATTTCATAGGTGGAATAATTTCAAACCATGTCACTAAATGTATCTTAGTGATACACAACTAGATTTTCATGTTGCATGAGTACAACACCAAGTAGTTAGATTCATCAATTCAAATTTAAAAGGGGCATGTAATTTCTATTATTATAAGAATAGGTGTTACTAATATTCAATGCTTCAGATTCATAAAATATTTTTTTTATATAGTTGTTCATGAGATGGTGTCTTGGTGTGTATGATCTAGTTGAGTGACCAAGAAATATGCAAGATACCAAGGATAAACCTATGATAGAATTTGGAAAGCTTGAGAAATTCATGCAAGTTAATGATACTGCAACATTACCCACTCTTAAATTACTTTGATCTTGTCAAAATATACATGTATACTATATTTTTGATAATGTATCCTAGTTTTTGGATCTACAATGATGAATGAAATAGTAAAGCTTCAAAGGATATCATTCATTAGGTGCACAAATGTGATCAAATCATTGGTAATTCAAAGGGAATATCCATTCATATGTATAGTTCTTCCTAAGTTTTAAAGCGAATTTCCAAATATATTTAATCTATATTGGTACTTAAATATAGCCTAATTTGAGATTGATCTTCTTGAATTGTTGTACACCTTGAATTTGGTCAAGTAACATGATGATGCATGAAAATAATATTTATTTTTCACTAGAACATGTTGAAATGTCAAAAATTAAAGCATAGATGCTAGGATTTATCCTTTTTTAGGGGAAAAACTATCAAACTATTCCATGATGAAGATATAGGTTGAATATTTACATCAAGTAGTTCTTGAATCTAGAAATCAAACGTCATCATATTCTAAGTACAACTATAATATTTTGGGATATTTTGGAGAGGACATGTGAGAACCAAATTGATGTGATGTTTGGCTACATAGTGTGTTAGAAGATCTTCATTATTTTCAAAGATCTCTTCATATTATTGTAGACCTTTTTGACCAAGTATTGTTCAAATGGATTAGGCATGTGAGTGTATACTACTAACACTCATGGAACTACCTATGTAAGTGCCTCTAGGTGGACCATGAGAAACACAAAATTCTATGTGTGAGAAATGGCCTTATACCACTATTTACTAGAGACCAAGGCTAGTTTAGTTAGTGATATTTGGACTTGTAGAGGTTAAAGTATTCTAAAATATATTGTTGTGGCTTGGAATGGTATATTTCATCTTGATCATACATGTATGGTCTTCCAAGTATCATTTCATATACTTCCAAAGGTGTAGCATGACATATAATGTTGTCTTTGCACATATGTTCAACTACATACTTGAAAGTGCATTGTCTAGTTACCTAAATTTTATTATATTGTAACCATCCCAATGAGTAGGGGTTTTTAAGTGTGGTGGTGGAGAGACCTAGGTTTTGGACTCCATCATGTGTAGTGATGGTCCTTTGATTGTTATTTTCAATGATGATGTGGATATGTTGATTGTTGACCCAACACTTTATGTGAAAGAGATTATCACTTTCTTCTAAAGCATCAAGGGTCATGACATTAGTGTTGATAAATTATGCCTCTTGATTAGTACCCTTGATGGAGTCAACATTTGATGTGGCTTGTATGAATAAGGATTATTGTGTGCAACATTCAACATTACTATGAGAGATGGTATGGTGATGATGAGAACACAAATCACCGTATTGGCATTTCTTACCCTTGTATCAACTTAGATAATTTAGTGGAGATGTATTATGATTTTATACAATTATTTGAGTATTAAAATTATTTTTGCATAAAAGAGTTTTGTCTCTACACAAGTCGTATAGCTACTTTCTAGTATAGATTTATTCTTGTGTAGGGAGTTTATTTCTTTAAGATTCAACTTGGCATCAATTTTGGATGCATTATGGAATATTTGTCTCAAGGTGTCTTAGGTTGAGAAATTATAACATAGATATAAGCTGATAATAATTTTTTGATATATTTGAGCACTCAGTTTTACTTAGATATGTCATCCACACACATGAAAAATCATACTTGGTGTATTCTTCCATATACTAATCTTATTGTTGGAAAAAAAAATGGAACCTAATACATTCATCTTGATAATGATTTAGGGGATAAAATTCATTTTTTGGAGTGCTAATAAATTCATACCAAGTCAAAATTGGCTAGGCATCTATTTCATGTTTGGAGATAAGTTCTTGCCACCAAATTGACATTAAAATGGGTGTACTTTTAGTACTATAAAGGAGATATTATTTATGTTAATGAAGTTCTTAATCAAAAAGTATGATTTGATCTACCAAATCCAAGTATCTACTACCAATACATCAAATTTTCCTTCAAATATAGTAATATTTAAATTGAATTAAACTTTGGAGGGATTTCAGTGTTATGCAAGTTGTGTATGATTTTGTAGTGAATTAGCCCAAGGTAGTTTATATAGTCATATAGATACCTAGAAATTCATGGAATTGTATATCCAAATTATTGTTGAGAATTCCTAGAATGTCAACTAATGCTTTAAGAGTGTGTTCAATAATAATTTCTCTCTGATTTTTACCTAGAATTTCATGATTTAAATTAAATTCTAAGATCCCCTAGCTATCGTGGGTATGTCTACACCAACATGAAAGAACAAATTTATCTTTTGACGCTAATTACTTGATTATGATGGTGAACTAGAGGATGATCCTAAAATTATCTAGTATTTTTAACAAGATCATATAATATATTACTTGGAAAATAAATATGCAATCCAAAATAAACTTGAATATTGAAGGTTTATGGTATATATGTCACTTGTTTTCTAAAATGAATAGGATGAATTTAGAGAGGTTAGACAAGAATATATTATTCCTCTTCTACTTAGAGAATGTACAAAGTAGGTATCTATACAAGTAGGGTAATAACTAGGCTCCATATATATGTTGTAAAGTGTCTCACAGATATGGATGGGATGATGAAAAATATGTCAAACCCATATAGTACTATTTATACTATAAGGAAATGAAACTTGATATTTTCATGTGTTAGATATGTATGAGTTTTATTTGTATGATCATGTTCTATGTTGCATAGGTCATCAGATGGCACACACATATGGAAACATAATATGTGAATGTGAATTTTTTACAAGGTACACATGCATGGTCTAACTAAACCCTAACATGTGCAAACATGTGTAGGGCCATAAGATGTTTGTGATAAGTGTTTCATGGTGATGCATGAGAATTATACATGGATATATGAGGATAGTTTTACACATGGATAAAAGAGTACCATGTTGTAGGAATTGAGTGAAGATGAGTGCAAAAATGATGCTACTAAAGAGGACACATAAGGTTACGCCAGTATTAGTAAATCTAATAATTTGGTTAATGAGTAATTTCATGTCTATGATGCTATTATTGTTATGTTTTTGTTTCTTGAAAATTATTATTTGTATGCCCCTTATGGTGTAAATATTTTAGAAAACCCTAACTTGGATTAAGCCTAACGCTATTTACATATGCATGATTTCTTAGTAGATTCATCCTACTTGTATACATATTATGCTATTTTAATGTGTAATTTATTGCATATACATTTAACTTTACATAATGTCATAATAGTATAATATTTTAGTTAATGCTTATCATTTTAATATCATTGTTTAGAATATGCTAGTATACATAGTTTCAATGCATGGATTAAGGTGTTGATTTTCATGTTTTACATCTTTCTTCATCTATTGGTGATTCCTTATACCCCATTATTGACACTTCTTGATTGCTGATGACAAATATTCAATGGATTCCCATCATCATAATTATACTATTTATTTTTCTTTTCATCATATGTCTAATAAGGACCTTCAATATTCTTGCCTAAGTGGCATCACTTTTCCCCCCTCACACAATGCTCTATACTTAATAGAGTAGGAGACTAGGAGTGTTGTACATCTTGCAAGTCCCCAATCTAGGAATAATTATTTAATATTTATAATATTTTAAATAATGTGTCCACATGGAAAAGGGAATCCCAGTTGGATGGAATATTGAGATTCCACTGTTCCACCATGTGTTATTGATTTTATGATAATTCTAAGAATTCATTGAGTTAGGGACTTTCTTAGTGGAATATGACTAGCATAATTGACTAGTTATATATAGCATGTGTAAGAGGTGTGTAAGTGATAATAAATACAAAAAATAGAGCAATTGGGAGATAATTTGACCTCACATGGTCTTGAGATTCAAACTAGTCAATTAGGAGTTGCATTCTATCTATGGAGGAGTTACACATGGGTTGAATGTAGACCAACTTGAATAATATTTCACTAATTGTTTTGAAAAAATGGTTTTTCAAAACCATTCTTGGTCTCCTATGTCTCCTTTTCCTATATATACAAGGATTTGGATGGATATATCAAGTCTAACTTTATGTAGGTTATACTACTAGTATTCCTCTAGGATTGGGAACGTTGATAACCTATGAACCTTAAAGCATGATATTATATTGTAACATGTAGTTAATAATACATTGGTTTTGGTAATTTGGACATTAGATTTTTCCCTTTTTAAGGCCTTCCCAAGGTATGATGCTGTTACTCTTTTTTCTTTTTTTTTTCATATTTATTCTCATTCTTTCTATTATTCTTGTTTTAATTTTTATGTTTGTTACTATATCAAAATGCTACTAAAATTTGTATAGATCATATAACTATTGGAGTATGTTGTCATTGATTTCAAAAGGGGATTAGAGGAGAAGTGTGTTGATCTAGTACAGAAGTGCATATAGTTGTCATTGATGTCAAAAGTGCAGATCATGCAAAAGGTTTTCGCATTCTAGATAGCTTAATTAGTTGTGTGCTCAAGTGATGTACTTGTATGTGTATGATGTGCTTTAGGTATGAATGCATATGGTGGTGGTGTCATTAATGTAGCCATTGATGTCAACACAGTATAGATTTTTGTAGTGAAAGGACACAAGTGTTTGCAGGTTTAGAACATGCTTCGGTATGTGTTCAGAATGTACTCTGGTATGTGCTATGCATTTCTACTATGTTGATCCTATGCTTATGTGGATCTGAAGTGTTGTTTAAGGACATCATTGGGTGATATATCCTGGATTACACTTTTGGTTTGATGAAGAGTGAAAGTTGTGGTCACTGGTTTGTGAACTGGTATGATAGAGTTGGTTATCTATGGACTGGGAGAAATGTATCTACTCTGTGGTCCTCTACTAGTTTGTTTTAGGTCTTGTGGATCTGGAAGAAGGTTTATAATGGTGTTATTTGTGTCCCTTCAAGAGTGTTCATGGTTTGGTGCTCCAGAAGACTAGTTACAAAGTAACTATGTTTACAGAAGAATAGTCCAGTAGTTTTCTCTGCATTTCTTGAATATTGAATATCTTTGTATGGATTGGAAGTTGTTTGGAGGCATGTCTAAAGATGCTATGTTGTTCCAAATTTTAGCCTTTGGTATGAGGTGGATTGAGTTATCTGAGAGACTAGTTACAAAGTAACTATGTTTACAGAAGAATAGTCCAGTAGTTTTCTCTGCATTTCTTGAATATTGAATATCTTTGTCTATGGATTGGAAGTTGTTTGGAGGCATGTCTGAAGATTCTATGTTCCAAATTT
>VDFB02322592.1:0-52138 GCA_007258455.2 Sequoia sempervirens | reverse complement strand
TATTCTTTGGAAATATCAAATGTGAAGTTGGAGCTTTTCTTGCTGTTAAATCAGTTAACTGATCTTAGCAAGTAGTTAGTTGTTAGTTATCTTTTGTTAATCTTAGAAATAAAGCTTGCATGTTGGCAAGTCTAGTTGTTAAAAACAAGGAGATTTTAGGGTTCCCTACTCCTTGATTGTGTATAAATAAGGGCAGCCTTGCCCATTTCTTTTCAACCGTTGTGATAACAAATTGCTGAGCCTACTTTGCCTGCAACTTTGTTATTCAATGTTTGTTCACTTTGTGTCAAGTGTAATCTGGTTTGATCGCATATTGTAAGACTACCTTTGTTACAATCTGTTGTCCCAGAAGTGTATTTACTGTTAGAATTTGAGGAAGGAAATCTCATGTCTATTTTGCTCTGATCTACTGTCTCAATCTCTTTCAGTATTTTATCTTATGTGTTTTGCTTGCACAATCTCTATTTCAGCTTACATCTTATAAGTACAATGGGTCTTCGGGTTTGTTTTGGAAATGAGTTTATTTAAGCTTTTGTGTTAATCAAATCATTCCTTGTTTACTTCTGATTCTTAGGTTCAAAGTTTACTTGAGTTGTTAGAAGTGTCTTTAGTTTAGGCCTAGTTGTAGTTGAAGTTCTGGAAAAGAGAAAACCTCAGCTACGACGCAAAGAGTTTCATAACCTTGTGCTCTTAGCTGAGAAATAAAAAGATTGGCAATAGTCTAGTATTTTTTTTAAGCATAATCAGCGAAGAGGGGGCTTCCCCTCCTAATTTGAAGAGCGGTCTAATTGTGCATAGCTGTCCATTTCTAATCCGCATTCCAGAGGTGCGAATTGAAACACCAACAAATCTTCAATTGCTATACTTGATTTCTCATTTTCTTCACAACAATTTTCTGCCCCTCAAATAACTTTGAATGATCATCTATCTCTTCTTCACAAAATATGCCTTATATATATTACATAAATCTTCTCTAATATGCTCCATAAATCTATTTAAATACGTTTCAAAAATTTGCATAAATATACTTCCTGAATCTGCATATATACTCTTTGTATCTGCTTCTTCCCAATTTCTTAATCTTCTGTGTATATATAATATGCTTCCTTTTCTTACTCCCTTCACTTTGAATATTCTTTATACATATATTATCTTTTATTCATACTCACAAATTTTTCTGCATATATTTCTGCTTAATGTCTGCACAAAATCTGCTCTTTATTTATTGGATATTACATTCAAAACTCACATATTTTTCTCTCTGCTTATCGCCTTTTATATCCTTATGTCTTTATATGAAAGAGATGATTTTACCAAGAGAAGTGACACTTCATAATGAATGTTTGCTTTCAAAAAAGAGAAATACGTGCCTCTTTGTTAATGCTTGACCACACCTTAACAAACTAATCGCCGCCTTCTCTTTTTTTTTTGTCTTATACTTATTTTGTCTTATCTGATCTTGTCTTATTCATTTTGTCTCTTGCATGTTTTTGTCTTATATAATATTTGTCTTTAATTGTTGCCTTTTGATAAGCCCAGTCGCTGCCTCTTTATCTTCTTAATTAATTGCAGCCTTTTTAAATATTTGAGTCGTACCTTTTACAAGCTTTGTTTCCTTTAAAAATGATCCCTGACTATTTCAAAACATAATCATTGCTTTTGTTTTATATGATTTTTGTCTTTTTTGCTCTTTTGTTTTATGTGACTTTATCTTTTCCTGATTGCTGATTTGTTTTTATCTTTAAAAATAATGATCAGAGCCTTCTATAATTGTTGACCTTTCTTAACATACGTACCAGCTCCATATTAAATCACTCCACATATTATTAAGGTTTCTTCTTAATAAAGTTGCACATAACACACATCTTAATTGCTGCACATCACTGAATTTATTCACTGTCCTTACAAACCATGTCACTGTTTTCATCCTTTACTAAAATTCTCCAATAAAGACATTCCATGACAGCCACTGCATGTAATTTGATGATGCTAATATATTGGCCTTTTGTCATTGCAATTTCCCTCGAGATATTTTCTTTCATACCAATGATAATCTTGAGATAGTGAAGCCTTTAAATGAGATGTTAAAGAAGGATGCGGAGATGGAGTGGACACTACCGACAAAGAAAGCATTTGAAGAAATTAAGCAGGCCATCATTGATGCTCCTGTCCTGGTTAGCCCAGATTATACAAAGCCTTTCTACTTGTACTCCTTTGCATCAGAGCATTCTTGTGCCGCAATGCTTACCTAGAGAACAAAAGAGAGACGAGCATCCCATAGCTTTCATGAGCTCACCTCTCATGGATGCAGAATTGAGGTACCCGAGTATTGAAAAGCAGACCTATGCGTTGGTAAAAGACCATCAAAAAATTCAGACATTATATCTTGAGGAGTAAAGTCTTTGCCATTGTTCCTGACGCAGTTGTCAAGACGCTCCTAATGCAAAATGAGCTAGGAGAGAGAAGAGGAAGTGGGTCGCCACTATCCAAGAATATGATATTGAGTTGCAACCAATGAAGCTAGTCCGTGGACAAGCTTTAGCTCAGACAATGGCCATTGAAGGGCTTGGCTTAGTACAACAGACGTATGTATTGATTGATACCTCCCTAGAAGAATGGTATTATGACATCATCACATATTTGATAAATCACAAGTATCCCACATAGATGAACCCAGCACAGAAGCAAGCCTTTAGGCTCAAGTGCCAACACTATATGCTCCAAGGGTCAGTTCTCTACAGAAGAAATCATGAAGGAATTTACTTAAGATGTGTGGGAAACGAAGAGGCTAAAAGAATCATGGAACATTTCCATTCAAAGTTCGGGACATGACATGGAGGAAGTCAGGCCACCACTTACCAAATCTTAAGAGCAGGGTACTATTGGCCCTTTGTTTTCAAAGGTGCATATTAGCATGTCAAAACCTGCCACACCTGCCAAGTTACTGCAACTTGTGAAAAGAATCCTGCTATGCCATTGCAACCAATCACAGAAGTGAAACCATTCGCAATGTGGGGACTTGATTTTATTGGCATGATAAATCTACCGTCTTTAGCACAGCACAGTGTTGGACCCCAAAATTAAAATTTTTGCTCCCCTTAGACATTTTGAAGAAATGAGTAAAAGTCTTGTTAAATTTGTCAAAAAGGTCAAAATTTGGGCGTGCATGTCTTGCACGAGGGGTAAAAATCTCAAAATTTCTAGAGTCTGACGATCTGGGTCTGCTCAAAGCGACCTAATTTAGAAAACCCAGATCTTAGTTTTTCATGCCTCCTTTTTAGGGAAACTACTATTTTTAGAAATTTTCTAAAAATAGTAACTTTTTCCAGGTGTTTCTGGGTTTCTTTCGAAACAAATATTGACAAAATTTTCTAAAAATAGAAAATTTCTAAAAGTAGAAGGTTGGTCCGTTAGGGTCCAAACTGATTTTGATTGGCTCAAAATACTTCCTCATCAAGTTGGTGCAGTCAAAATCAAGAAATGATTAGTTTTGCCCTAATGGGTCTATTTTGCTTTTTCAATTTCAGAAAGCATTTCGGGAGCTTCAAAAGTCATCAATGGAGGTCAGTCAGCGGCCAGGCACCAGATCCAACACGCAAGCATTGAACAAAAGATGGGATGACGAACATGCACGAAGAACGAAGAATGGTGGAATCTGTGAAAATTTGGCTCAATCTGCTTGACATGGGCACCCCAGGTGAAGAAGGAAGCCCATCTTTTTAGGGCATTAAATGATAAGATTAGGGTTTGACCTCCCAGTCAAAGTTGTTTAGAATCCTCCCAGCTGCGCAGTGAATCTGGCAGTGCAATCAACGGATCATCCAGTCACTCGGAATTCGAGGTCAAACAGGGAAGTTTCAAACATAAGACAAAATGAAAATCATGAAAATGTTTGAAAAATATTCTAAGTCTGGAGCAAATGGGCGCCCCTGAAGGAGATAGGCGCCCAAGTTTTTGAGTGTTCAAATGGATCATTTTGCCAGTGAGGCTCCCAGGATGACTTCTTCAGAGTTGATCGGGCTTTCCAATGAGACCTTCAGCACGTCAAATGGAGTCGGTAGTTGCCAGATGCAGCAGGTAGAACAGAGGTTCCGACGAGAGCCAGAGTCGAGAGCAAGAAGAAAATATTGGAAAATTTTCAAGTCTGGTGAAGTTGGGCGCCCCAGCTTGAGAGGGGCGCCCAAGCTTTTGGAGCATCAAATTTTACTTTTTGATGAAGTAGCTACCAGAAGACCCCTCTTAGAATCTCCTCAGCTTCGCAACAAGCATAACCATCAGTCAATCCGGTGCCTAGAACTCCAGATCTGACGAGACCATTTGTAGAAGAAGAGTTAATGAAGAAACAAAAAAAATTTCTAAGTATGGACAAGTTGGGTGTAAGAACCCTGGTGGTTCTCAACCCGAAACCCTGACTGAGATTGTTTTGTTTTTGCAAGTTTTGATTTTTTTTGTGTTTTTGAGGTTTTCAGACAAAAAGGAGACAGCTGTGATTTCTCTAATAAATGCTAGAAAATTCATAAAAAATCATATGCTCAAGAAAAAGCGTAGGAAATGTCCAGAATAGTGAGGCGTATCTTTTATTTCAAGTTTCCAAAGCTTACAATGACCAAAAACTGAACCAAGAATGAAATACAATAAATTTTATTGAAGAACCTGGTTTATTACAGCCGCCTTGGGAAGAGTGAAGAATGTACGGCCAGCTCCAAATGATCAATATCCAAGCTCAAAAATCAATGCCAAATCTCTAGCAACCAATGCGCCCAAGGTCCAATCACCAGAATCTGAAGAATGAAGGCGTTTCTCCAGAGAAAGGAATGTATGGCCTGAAAGGTACAAATCTGTACGGCCTGCTGCAGCAATGATGAATATTATACGACTCAAGATAATAACTGCCAGATCTCTGAAAAGATGTCTCTGATAAAGTCGCCTCAATAGGTAGATGATTATTCTCTGCTATCTCTGAATAAATCGATCAATGAATCCAGTCTGTGATCTCTATGTGAAATCACCAAGTGCAAGCTTAAACTGGTATTTCACAGTCTCAGTCTGCCTGATTCCTGAAGAGTTTTCGTTCTCCAGAAACGTTTGTCTGCCAGAAACCCTAGGGTTTGCAAACTCCAATGCTCAGAGCAAAAAGACAAAAGTCGAATAATAATCTCATAATGGTTCGATTTTGCCTTGAAAGAATATATATTCTCCTTTGAGAAGTTCGACCCAATCTCCCTTTAAAATAATCATTTAATAATATGATTTAATTCGCCCTTTTACTTTAGGAGAAATCATTAATAATTAATTGGCGTCTTATTAAGTGAATAATAATTATTCACTTTATCAAATATTAATTCATTATTATAAAGTATAAAAAAAATACTTTATAATAGGCCAAATTAATTAAATATTTAAATATTTCAATAAAGTGACTTTAATATAAAGTCAAAATATTAAATATTTAATAAATCATTAAATACTCCTTATTTCTCCGTCGGCAACAAGCTGGCTGAGGCTAGTGCGACTCGGTGAATAGTTGAACGGGGCCACCCAAAATAGCGACTTCATGACCTAACTTTCTAAAATAGAAAGTTCACGAAAATGCACTCTGGAAGATTCTGCGAAGGCCCAACCTGACACAACTGCAAAACTGGAGCTACCAAACACTGAGTAACTGCCCCAAGTGATCCTCTGCACCCCCCTGTCAGCCTACGAGGATCGAATAATAGGCTAACCTCGTCACCAGCTGCGCTGACTAGGATGGGGACATGACAGTCCGCCCTCCCTGAAATTGCTTGTCCTCAAGCAATCTCAACTCTGGATGCTGTAAGATCTCCTCTGGCTCCCATGTAGCATCCTCAACTGGCAAATCTCTCCACTTGACCAGATATTCCCTGATCACACGCCTCCTTAGGTGTCTCTCTCTCATCTCGAGGATGGCCTCAGGTACTGAAGTAATCGAATTTCCACGCCGTCATCAAGGGTGCTTAAAGCGGAGAGGTATCACATGTTGCGACCCGATGCCTTTTCGGGCAAAGCGTGAAATACGTATGGATGCTTTGCTATCCCGGTGGCAAGTCCAACTCATAAAAGCAACCTAAGCCCCGCTTTCTGTTCGACAGCCGCAATGGACCATAGTAGCGAGGTTTTGGTTTCTACGCTTACTCTTCAGCGAGTAGGCCGGCGATATGGCTGCAACATGGGGTACACCATATCACCACCTCAAAGGAATGCGGCTCAACCCTCTTCACGGTCGACATCACGCCCACGCTGATTCACATTACTTTCTTTGGATATTGTCTCGAAGAGACCTCAAAATGTCCTGCTGACTCTGCATCATATCCCCTGCACTCGGCACTCTGCTATCGCTCAATATCAAATCCAGAAGGTTGGGCGCCTCATACCCATACAAAGCCATAAAGGGTGTCATCTGTATCGTCATATGGTGAGTCGAGTTATAACAATACTCGCACAAGTAGATCCATCTCACCCAAGCTCTCTGCTGACCAGCTATATAATTACGCAAATAACCCTCCACCCACTTATTGACAATCTCTGTTTGTCCGTCTGTCTGCGGATGGTAGCTGGTACTCGGTGTCGGTTAGGTCCCACAAAGCACGAACGCTCACGCCAAAAGTTGCTCATGAGCCAGTACATCTCTATCAGCGACTATAAATAGAGGCAATATGCGGCGAATACCTCTGAAAAATAACTTCTGCGCGGTCTAGCGATCTTTGTGAAAGTAGTAATGTCGGAAAAGTGTGCGTGTTTAGTCAACCGTCAACCACTGCGTAGATGCAATCTTTACCACCGGGCTTTGGCAAACCATTGATAAAGTCCATCGATAAAACTACTCCCACTTCTGTCGGTGCTCGAGGTGGTAAGACAATCGGCCGGGATAAGTGTGCTCCTGCTTGTTCTGTTGGCACACAGAACACTCACGGACATACTGTAATACATCAGTTTTCAGCCCTTTCCAAGTAAACCGTTCCCGAACCATTTTGTATGTCTTATAGTATCCGGGATGGCCTGCCATAGGAAGGTAAGTGAGCTCTCAAAAGCTGTAATCCGCTTTCGAGTCGGGGAACCAAAAGAATCCGCCCCTTGTAAATGATCAAGTCATCTACAACCGTATACCTGTCGTCCTGCTCTGTCCCGTCAACGATGCTAGAAGCCCATGGGTTCTTAGCATACTCTGCAATGATCCGATGCCTCCAATCCTCTGTGATATGTGCCAAGGCATTCAACTGGGGTCTGCGAGACAAGGCGTCAGCTACGACATTCTGCTTTCCCTTAATGAAGGTGATATCAAAGTCATACGACTGCAGTTTACTGACCCATTTTTTCTTTCTCTCATTCAAGTCTCGCTGTCCAAGGAAATGTTTCAGGCTATTATGGTCCGGTGCGAACACTAAATTTGCTGCCTACCAGGTACTGCCTGAACTTAGCCAATGCATGCATAATGGCTAACATCTCCTTGTCATAAATACTGTAAAATCTCTCAGGACCCCTGAGCTTCCTGCTCTCGAATGCAATAGGATGTCGCTCCTGCATCAAAACGGCACCAATGCCCTCTCCTGAAGCATCACAGAATAAATCAAATGACTTCGTAAAGTCAGGCAATGCTAGCACTGGACATGAAGTCATGATCACCTTGAACCTGTCAAAGCACTCCTGCGCCTGTGGTGACCAAGTAAAAGCCCCCTTCTTTGTCAAGTCAGTAAGGGGTGCGGCGTGACGTGAGAACCCACTAACAAATCTCCTGTAAAAAGCACACAACCCGATGAAGCCTCTGAGCTGCGTAAGGTTCTCAGGTACCGGCCAGTCAACTATAGCTCGGACCTTTTCAGGGTCCATACTCACTCCCTTGGCACTGATGATGTGCCCCAAATACAACAACTCCTCCATACCGAGCTCGCACTTGGATTCCTTAGCATAGTAAGACTCGTCTGCTAAGATACCCAAGACTGTATCCAAATGAGCCAGATGCTCAACCCATGACCTGCTATAAACCAAGATATCGTCGAAGAAGACTAACACAAATCTCCTCAACTGAGCACTGAAAACCCTGTTCATAGTTGCCTGAAAGGTGGCAAGTGCATTGGTTAACCCGAAGGGCATAACCAAGAACTCGAAGTGACCACAATGACACCTGAAAGCGATTTTCTCAATATCCTGCTCCCTCATCTGAATCTAGTGGTACCCCGGTCTCAAATCAATCTTCGTAAAGAAGACAGCTCCGTGTAACTCATCAATCAGCTCATCAATGCGCGGAATAGGGTACCTGTTCTTAATTGTTCTTTTGTTGAGCTGCCTGTAATCGATACACATCCGAAGTGATCCATCCTTTTTCTTCACCAATACAACCGATGAAGCAAAAGGTGACTTACTAGGTCTGATATGACCCATAGCCAACAACTCGTTGATGGTCTTCTTTATCTCATCCTTGAGTCGTTTCGGATGTCTGTAGGGAGTGATCATAACGGGCTTTGCGCCCTCCTCCAACTCGATAATATGCTCCGTACCTCTGTCTGGAGGTCTACCAGGTGGGATGTCACTAAACACTTTGGAGTGTTTAGTCCTCAAGATCTGAATGTCAGGGTGGTACTCACCCTTCTGCTGCTCCTGCTGGGCTGGCATCAACATGCACTCAGCTGCCCAGTCAACCATATCATGACGAATGAGCCTCTCCATCCGTCTGAATGAAACCATCCTCAGATTACTGTCACGAATCGCCTTGATGACATGTGGTCTCCCGTCAACCTTGAATTTCATCTCCATGTCGCGTAAATTGAGTGTGAACTCACCCAAATCGTGCAACCATGCCATCCCTAATACCACATCTGTATCCCCCATATTAACAACATAGAATTCAGTCTTGAATTCATAGTTGTTCAGTCTCATCGGAAGATCAGTAATCTTTCGGTCACACCTGAGAGTATATCCGTCAGCCACCTTGACTCGAATACCCTCGAAAGCCTCTGTCTGGATGCCACGCCTCTCCACCAAACGTGCATCAATAAAATTGTGTGTAGCACCAGTGTCCAACAATGTGATCACCTTCTGACCTGCTAGGAGCCCACGAAGTCTAAACGAACCGTCTCTCTGCAAGCTAGTCAAATGGGCTTCCTGTAACTTCCTTCCACCTTCATGTTCGCCCTCATTTTCGGACCTCTCATCATCTGAAGGCTCGGAATCAGCTTGCTGGTCTGACAGATCAGATTGCTCTTTGCCCTCGTAAAACCATTCCATTTGATTATTTTTGACCTTCGGACGAAGTGGGCATATATGCTTTTCATCATAGGGTGCCTTGCACCAGAAACACAACTTTTTCTTTCTCAATTCGTTCAATGTTTCTCGGTCAAAGGGTGGTGCATTCTGTCTCTTAGGATCCGGTTGATCCTTCCTCTTGTCAAAGGGCCTATTCCTGTCATTGTTTCTATCAAAAGGCCTATTGGGCCTCGTGTATGGTGTTGACCCTAAATTGAACTTGCTGCGAGGTGCTGCAAGCTCCATACTTCGTGCCTTCCTCATGGCCTCCTGAAGTGTGGGAGGGTCAAAAGCCTTAACCCAACCTCTCATGGGTTCTGTCAAACCCTCAACGAAGAGTATGATAAGCCTCCGTTCTGAAATCCCTGTCACCATGACTGCCACTCTCTGAAACTCGCCAATGTATGAATCCAGACTACCTGTCTGTCTGAGCTGAGCCAACTCCCTGAAATAAAGTTCTGGATCTTTCTTATCAAATCTCTCTATGAGTCTGCTAGTGAACTCCTGATAGGTATTGACTGCATGATGGCCTAGCGTATACATGCCGTGGTGCCACCAATCATGTGCTACTCCGTCAAGGTGTAAAGTAGCAAATTTTATGGCCTCGTCCTCCTGCATAGGCCTCAATGAAAGATAGTTGTCCAATTTTTGGACCCAAGACCTTGCTGATGTCTTATCAGACCCATCAAAATATGGCAAGGTAATCTTGCTAACCGCATACTACAAATCCCTATTCACCTGTGGCTGCGGCTGCTGATGCTGAGGGGGTCTATGGTCAAATCTGCCTCCTCCTCTGGGTTTATAAACATCTATAAACTCATGAAACGTAAGTGCCTGCCGGATCTCAGGTGCTAGTGACATGTACTCACCATGAAATCTCGTCAAGTCTGCCACTGACATGCCATTATGTGGCTGAAACTCCTGATGCTGCCCCTGGTGCTCTGCCCCTGGAGTCTGTGGTGGAGTCTCCCTAGGTAAGAAAATAGGCTGACCTGGCCTACGCTCCTGATAGATCGGTGGCGGCTGTCGAGGTGCTGATGCCAATGGCTGATCCACTGGTGTAGTCCCGCTCGTCTGACCAACCTGTATGTAATGAGGCTGTGTGGGCGTGCACTGTCTAATGGTACCCATCAACTGAGACATCATGTCCATCATATTATCATGCCTCCGTCTAAACTCCTCATCTGTAATATCACCCTCTGCATGCGCCTTCCCTGGATCCCTACGAGTCTCTGAGGAAGTCTCACGGTCTGCCATTAGGGTTGCAACACTGTTTTCACTACTGTTAGAACTGGATCTGTGAATACCAAGTACCCCTGACACTGTCTGACCTTCAGGGATAGGTGGACCTGTCCAATCCTCGTCTTTGCCTGTCCCTACACCTTTAATGTAGTGAATGGTATCTCTGTTCATGAAAAAACACTAAAAAGCACACTGTATTCTGAAAAAGCACTGAAAAAGCACAGGATGGCAGGAGATCTGTGCTCTGATACCACTGTAAGAACCCTAGTGGTTCTCAACCCCGAAACCCTAACTGAAACTGATGATTTTGCAAGTTTTTGTGTTTTTGTATTTTTTTGAGGTTTTTCAGACAAATAGTGAATGCTGCGATTTTCTAAGGAAATTGCTAATAAATTCTAAATAAATTCTAAGTGCATGAAATAACTCAAATCTTGCTCATAAAAGGTAGGCGCATCATTTATCATCACTTTCAGAGCATATACAATGATAAATACTGAGATATGAATGAAATACAATAATTTTATTGAGGAACCTGGTTTATTACAGCCGCCTTGGGAAGAGTGAAGAATGTACGGCCAGCTCCAAATGATCAATATCCAAGCTCGAAAACAGAGGAATATCTCCCAGAACACTAGGCGCCCTTACTGTAAAAGACTGGAGATCAAAAGCCTGAGCGATTTCTTCTGATGAAAAAGTACGGCCCTTGCTAGTACGGCCTGTACAGCAGCAGCATTTAATGAAGTACGGCTCCTTGGGAAATGTGCCAAACTCTGATGAATGATCTCTGATAAATTCGCCTCAACTAATAGATGAATATCTCTGCTAAACTCTGATGAATCTGTCAATAAATCCAATCTGTAACTCCTGAATGAAGTCACCCAGATGCAAGCTTAAACTGATATTTCACAGTCTCAGTCTGCCTAATTCCTGAAGAGTTTTCGTTCTCCAGAAACGTCTGTCTGCAAGAAACCCTAGGGTTTGCAAACTCTAATGCTCAGAGCAAAAAGACAAAAGTCGAATAATAATCTCATAATGGTTCGATTTTTGCCTTGAAAGAATATATATTCTCCTTTGAAAAGTTCGACCCAAATCCTTTTTAAAAATAATCATTTAATTAAATGATTTAATTCGCCTTAAAACTTAGGAGAAATATTTAATAATTAAATGGCGCCTTATTTTAATGAATAATAAATATTCATTAAGTCAAAATTCAATACTTTATTATAAAGTATAATAAATACTTTATAACAGGCCAATTTAATGAAATATTTAAATATTTCAATAAAGTGACTTTAATATAAAGTCAAAATATTAAATATTTAATAAATCATTAAATACTCCTTATTTCTCCGTCTGATCATCAAACTGCAGAACTGGGTCGACTCTGAGCTGAATAGTTGAACCAGGTGCCCTGCCCAAAATAGCAGCTTCCGCCTGACCTAACTTTCTAAAAATAGAAAGTTCCTGAAAATGCACTCTGGAAGATTCTGCGAAGGCCCAACCTGACACAACTGCAACACTAGAGCTACCAAACACTGAGCAACTGCCCCAGATGATCCTCTGCACACTCCTGTCAACCTACGAGGATCGAAATAATAGGCTAACCTCGTCACCAACTGCGCTGACTAGGATGGGGACATCACAGTCTACCTATTGGGGCCACGAGGGATAACATATCTGCTCTTGGGCTTAGATGGATAGCTTCGGGTGGACTTATCATTTCCCCATGCAATTCCTATTATGATTGAACTTTTCTGAATATGGTGTGGTTTTCCTTATGTAATTGTATTGAGCAAATAGATGAGGATATTTATTATATGTTTGATGCATTAAATAGATACGGGATATTTATTATATGTTTGGCTATATAAATTATGCTCCAATATTATCTAACATGGTTGCAAGACATAAATCAAGATTCATCTCCTTGAAGCATTTAATTGATGAGTTGTAACCCTAACTACATTAACCTGCATTTCTAGGGTGGGAATTAGGGTTACCCCAAAAGGGACATTACACTATCAGAATCAAAGAGGGAGAGGGTGGAATCAAATACGATGACTCCAAAGGTTGTCTTATTATACAATGTCAAGAATGCAGTGAATGGAGACACTTTGCAAGGGATTGCCATAGAATCTAGAATGAACCAAGACTAGTTTGAAAATGATGCAAACATGGAGAGCATGATGATGTTGGTAGTTCAAAACAAAGGTGAGCATCAATATAATTGATGTAGAGAGACATAACAAGGTATTGGTTGTTATTTGAGCACAAGAAAAGAAAGTTTTGTACTCAAACCCACATACTAGAAAGAAGAGACTTGCTAAAGCACAAGTAGAACTGGAGGATGCCATGGCAAAAGAATGCCACAAATCCAACGAACAAGCATGTATTACTACCAACAAGCTAGAGTTGGACAAAAATATTGCACAACTATTACAAACTACTATACCAATGATGGGAGACCTACTATAGAGCATTTTAGAACTTAGGGATGCAATTGCCACTATAGCAAGAAGTGGCAAGGTAGAAGAGGAAATGGTTCATGTATTCTCCAAAGAGGATGAAGATCTAATAAGGAAACCTCCAATATGTAGGTACCAAGTGATCAATCCAATGTTACTAATGGTTAACATGGCAAAAAATGAAACAATTTTAGGTAGCATGAAACAATTTTGGGCTAAAAATTGCTTGAATTAACAAAGGAGATGATTACATTAAATAGAGGAGGTAGATCACTGTAGACATTTAAAATGTCTAACTACCTCACCTACAAACTACTGTAGCAACAGTAGTATTGACCATTAATACAAGAAGAATATAATATTCTAACACCCTCCCTTAATGGTCAATCGTCTAACTAGCCTACAGAAAACAATCTGCAGGTCATTGGTCACAAATTTTTCAAAACACTCTGCTGCTACGGAGACCCTCCCTGGATCTACAGAATGTTGATGACCAAAAACCATCCAAAATAAAACAGAGAAGGTTGCCCCTTCTTTAGAATGCTCTGCAACAAGAGACAAGAGCCTGCCACTGACTCTGCCACGTGAGAGGACTCTGCCACCAACCCTCCCAGAATCTGCAGAACTGCTGACCAGAAGTCATCACAAAATGTCCAACCTGACGTTGGGTAACAGAGTTGTCCTTCCCTGAAACCAGAGACACACCGAGAACAGCTGCCATGATTTTGAGGATAAATTGGCAAACCGTCAAAACTTTTGCAGAGAAGCATGATGCCCGAGAACAGACTGCAAGAAGCCAGTTGTGCAAATGTTCGCCCCAACAACTCTAGGTGCGACAAAAATAGACTGCATCAAACCACGATTTTTGAGGAAAAAATCACCAAACCCAAGATTACAAATCATTGTTTTTTCGAAAAAAAGGGAAAAAACCAAAGACCAAAGAGCCCTCCCGAACAACAGAAACCCTGACTAGGGTATACAGGAAAAACTCGTAATTATAAACCCTTCAGGAATTTTTTAAGGAAAAAATTATGAAAAACCACACAGAGTTTTTAAGGAAAAAATATTAAAACCGATAGATTTTTTTTTTAATAAGGAAAAAATAATTACAAAACCCACTAAGCCAGATTTTTTTTTTAAGGAAAAAATATTTAAAAAACCCACCCATCGATTGTCGGCTGAAAAACAGAGGGTTTGGAACCCTAGCCGCCAGAACAGATCTGCACAGAAATCGAGGCATGGAAAACGAAGCACCCAGAAAAATCAGACGACAACCCATTTGAGAACTCAAAAAACCCACTAGGAATCTACAGTTAGAAAAAAAATTCAACTTGATTTGAGGGGTCAAAACACTAGCCGAAATCACAAAAACCCTAGCCGCCATCAGAAATTCGTGCAAAAAACGAGCCAACCAGAAAAGCCACAAACCGCCAAAAAAAAAACGCCCAAAAATATCACAAGGGCTCACCCAGCAGTGAAGAGTCGCGGCTAAAAACACAGAGATCGTGCCAGAATGAAAACACATCCTTCTGAGAGTCACAGAGGTACCCACGAACAAGGAGAGAAACAAAACTCCGTCAAAAACAAAATCTGGAGGTCGCGGATCGCACTCAGAAGAGAAATGCGTTCAAAACTAGGGCTTTAGAAATCGCGAGCAAGATTCAAGGAAAAAACGAGGCCGCGATCTTCAAAACTCTGAGTTCGTCGTAGAAGGTTGCGATTTATAGCCATCAGCAACAAACAAAGCACAATCAGGAGATACGGGAATGATAAAGTCCCGTCGCGGGTTACAGGTGTCGCGCCTGTAAAAGACACGGGCAACAAAACACAGGTCATAACAAACAATCTGCGGCCCTAAACAAACACGCAATCTTCACCAAAAGAAAACGCGGAAACAAGAACCTAGTCGCACACCAAAACCCGAAAACATGAAATAGCGAATTTAGATTGGAAGAAGCCCACGATTTTGCAGGGTTAAAAGACGGGTCTAAAACTCTTTACGAGTTTGAACTCAAAAAACCCACTTTTGCAAATACTGTACTAAAACAAAGAGCCCTTCCAGAATCCTGAGCCCTCCCGTGAGGGAGACGAGCTCAGTATGACTCTGATACCATGAAACAATTTTAGGTAGCATGAAACAATTTTGGGCTAAAAATTGCTTGAATTAACAAAGGAGATGATTACATTAAATAGAGGAGGTAGATCACTGTAGACATTTAAAATGTCTAACTACCTCACTGTAAGAGACCAGGAGTCTCTCAACCCGACACTGTCTGAGAATATTGTGTTTTTGATTGTTTTCTGTATTTTTGGTTTTTTCGTAGGTTTTTGCATATAAAGGTAAAATGCGATTTTGCAAGGAAAAGACTGGAAAAATAATATAAAATGCCAAATGCATATAAACTACAGAATATCATTCAAATATTGATGCCAGATGGTTTATTAATCATTCTGAATGATTACACTATGATTTAAACAACATGCAAAGGAAAGACAATAGTATTTATTTTGAAAAACCTAATTATTGCAGCCGCCAGAAGAAAGGTAATAAATGTACGGCCCAAATAAAAGAGCAATCTACAGACTCCAGAATCAACGCCAAATCTCCAGAATACCTAGGCGCCCAAGATAGAAGTGGCAGAACATCAAAATCAAGGCATCCAGCTAAATGTAAATGGTACGGCTTTGCTGCTGCAGTAGTACGGCTTGTACCAGCAAACAAGAAATTCGTACGGCCTTGAGATATGTGCCAGATGCAAGACAAAACACTGCCAATATAATATTTGCCTTCTGGAAAGTGAATCGATCCAACCCTAAATGAAATCCAACTGTGAAACTCTGTAATAACCTCTAAGTGAAGTTATTCAACTGACAATCTTCAACTGGTATTGCACAGTCTCAGTATGCCTGACTCTGAAGAGGGAACGTTCTCCAAAATCAATTAGTCTGCAAAAACCCTAGCTTTGCAAACCCCAATGCTCCGAGAGAAAGTAAGAAAAATTTGAATAATCATAACATGAGTTCGATTTGTCTTTGAAAGAATATATATATCCTTCTCAAAAGTACGACTTTCCTCATTAATTCATTAAAAATGCATTTAATAATAAATATTTGCCTTTTTAATACTTAGGCTAATATTTATTTAAATGGCGTCCCTTTTATTTTAATGAATATTAAATTCATTAAATGTTAATTTTTCCCCCTTCCTTATAAAGTATAAAAAATACTTTATAATTTGCCATTTAAATATTAACTTTAATATTTCATTAAAATGACTTTATAATATAAAGTCAAATTAATTATTCCTTCAAATATTATTAAATGCTTCTGATAACCCCCGATTGTTCAACCAAACACCAAACCGGGTCGATACTGAGCTGACCAGCTAAACCAGGTGCCCTACCCAAAATAGCAGCTTCCGCCTGCTGACTTACTATAAATAGTAAGTATCTAAAAAACCTCTCTGAAAGAGTCTACGAAGGCCCAACCTGAATCAACTAAAGGAGTAATGTTCCCAAACACCAGATAACTGCCTCACATGATCCTCTACACACATCTGTCAGCCTACGAGGATCAAAATGATAGGCTAACCTCAAATCCAGCTATACTGACTAGGAAGGGGACATTACAGTCCGCCCTCCCTGAAATTGCTTGTCCTCAAGCAATCTCAACTCCGGATGCTGTAAAATCTCCTCAGACTCCCATGTAGCATCCTCAACTAGCAAATCTCTCCACTTGATAAGATATTCCCTGATCACCCGCCTCCGAAGGTGTCTCTCTCATCTCAAGGATGGCCTCAGGTACTAGTATCAATTTCCCTTCATCATCAAGGGGTGGCAGAACTGGAGAGGGTATCACATGCTGACCCAATGCCTTCTTCAGGCGAGAAACGTGAAACACATTGTGAACCCTGCTATCTGCTGGTAAGTCCAACTCATATGCAACCTCACCCACTTGTCTAATAACACGGAATGGACCATAGTAACGAGGTTTCAACTTCTCCACCCCACTCCTCCGCAGAGTAGACTGACGATATGGCTGCAACATGAGATACACCATATCACCCACTACAAAAGAACGTTCAACCCTCTTCTGATCAGCATACCGCTTCTGCTGATTCTGTGCCCGCTGGATATTGTCTCTGAGAGACCTCAAAATGTCCTGCTGACTCTGCATCATATCTCCTGCACTCGGCACTCTGCTATCACTCAATATCAAATCCAAAAGGTTGGGCGCCTCATACCCGTACAATGCCATGAAGGGCGTCATCTGTATCGTCATGTGATGAGTAGAGTTATAGCAATACTCACAGAGGTATATCCACCTCAACCAAGCTCTCTGCTGTCCAGCTATGTAATTGCGCAAGTAACCTTCCACCCACTTATTGACAATTTCCGTCTGTCCATCTGTCTGTGGATGGTAGCTGGTACTCGGTGTCAGTTCGGTCCCACAGAGCCTGAACAACTCCTGCCAAAAGTTGCTCATGAATCGACTGTCTCTATCACTGACTATAGTCCGAGGCAAACCATGTAACCTGAATATCTCTTTGAAAAACAACTCTGCAATCTGCGATGCTGTGAATGTAGTAGTGATCGAAAAGAAGTGCGCATACTTAGTCAGCCGATCAACAACTACATAAATGCAATCTTTACCTTGGGCTTTCGGCAAACCCGTGATAAAGTCCATCAATAAACACTCCCACTTCCTGTCAGGTATCGGAAGTGGCTGAAGCAATCCAGCAGGATATGTGTGTTCCTGCTTGTTCTGCTGGCAAACAGAACACTCTCGAACATACCAAAGAACATCAATCTTTAGCCCTTTCCAAGTAAACCGTTACCGAACCAGCTTATATGTTTTGAAGTACCCGGGATGGCCCGCCATAGGAAGATCATGAAAGGCTCTCAGAACTGTATCCCTCAACTCTGAATCAGGAACCAGAAAAATCCGCCCCTTGTAAATGATCAAGTCATCCACAATGGTGTACCTACTATCCTGCTCTGTCCCATCAACAATGCTAGAAGCCCATGGGTTCTTAGCATACTCAGTAATGATCCTGTGCCTCCAATCCTCGGAAATATGTGCCATAGAATTCAACTGAGGTCTGCGAGATAAGGTGTCAGCTACAACATTCTGCTTCCCCTTAATGAAAGTGATATCAAAGTCATACGACTGCAGTTTGCTGACCCATTTTTGCTCTCTCATTCAGGTCTCACTGTCCAAGGAAGTGTTTCAGGCTGTTGTGGTCTATACGCACATTGAACTTGCTACCTACCAAGTATTGCCTGAACTTAGCCAAAGCATGCATAATGGCTAACATTTCCTTGTCATAAATCTGTAAAACCTCTCAGGACCCTGAGCTTCCTGCTCTCAAAAGCAATAGGGTGCCTCTCCTGCATCAAAATAGCACCAATGCCCTCTCTTGAAGCATCGCAAAACAAATCAAATGACTTCGTAAAGTCAGGTAATGCTAATACTGGACACGAAGTCATGATCACCTTAAACTGTCAAAGCACTCCTGAGCCTGTGGTGACCAAGTAAAAGCCCCTTTCTTTGTCAAATCAAGGGGTGTGGCGTGACGTGAGAACCCACTAACAAATCTCCTGTAAAAAGCACACAACCCAATGAATCCTTTGAGCTGCGTAAGGTTCTCAGGTACTAGCCACTCAACTATAGCTCGGACCTTCTCAGGGTCCATACTAACTCCCTTGGCACTGATGATGTGCCCAAGATACAACAACTCCGCCATGCCTAGCTCACACTTGGATTCCTCGGCATAAAAGGATTCCTCACCAAGATACCAAACTGTATCCAAGTGAACTAAATGCTCCTCCCATGACCTACTATGCACTAGGATGTCATCGAAGAAGACCAATACAAATCTCCGCAGCTGAGAACTGAAGACCCTCTTCATCGTAGCCTGAAAGGTGGCAGGTGCATTGGTTAGTCCGAAAGGCATAACCAAGAACTCGAAGTGACCGCAATGGCACCTGAAAGCGGTTTTCTCAATGACCTGCTCCCTCATTTGAATCTGATGATACCCAGATCTCAAGTCAATCTTCGTGAAGAAGATAGCACCGTGTAACTCATCAATCAGCTCATCGATGCGGGGTATCGGATACCTGTTCTTAATTGTCCTCTTATTGAGCTGGCAGTAATTTATGCACATCCGAAGTGATCCATCCTTCTTCTTCACCAATACAACCGATGAAGCAAAAGGCGACTTGCTAGGTCTAATATGCCCCATAGCCAATAACTCATTGATGGTCTTTTCTATCTCATCCTTGAGCCGTTTCGGATGCCTATAGGGTGTAATCATAATGGGCTTTGCGCCCTCCTCCAACTCGATGATATGCTCAATGCCTCTGTCTGGAGGTCTGCCAGGTGGGATGTCGCTAAACACTTTAGAGTGTTTAGTCCTCAGTATCTAAATGTTTGGATGGTACTCACCCTTCTGCTGCTCCTGCTGTGCTGGCAATAACATACACTCCGCAGCCCAATCAACCATATCGTGACGAATGAGTCTCTCCATCCGCCTGTACGATACCATCCTCAAATTACTATCTCTAATGGCTTTGATGACATGAGGTTTCCCATTAACCTTGAACTTCATCTCCATGTCTCATAGATTGAGTGTGAACTCACCCAAATCGTGAAGCCATGCCATCCCTAACACCACATCAATATCTCCCATATTAACAACATAGAATTCAGTCTTGAACTCATAGTTGTTCAACCGCATCAGAAGATCAGTTATCTTTCTATCACACTTGAGGGTGTACCCGTCAGCCACCTTGACTCGAATACCCTCAAACTCTTATGTCTGTATACCACGTCTCTCTACCAACCGTGCATCTATGAAATTATGAGTGGCACCAATGTCAAGTAGAGTGATTACCTTCTGACCTGCTAGGAGCCCACAAAGTCTAAACGATCCATCTCTCTGAAGACTAGTCAAATGTGCCTCCTATAGCTTCCTTCCTCCTTCGTTTTCACCGTCATTTTCAGACCTCTCATCATCTAAATGCTCAGAATCAGCTTGCTGGTCTGACAAATCAGAATGCTCTTCCCCCTCATAAAACCACTCCATCTGGTTATTTTTTACCTTGGGACGAAGAGGACATACATGTTTATCATCATAGGGTGCCTTGCACCAAAAACATAATTTTTTCTTTCGTAAATCATTTAGTGTTTCTCTGTCAAATGGTGGTGCATTTTGTCTCCTAGGATCAGGTGGATCCCTCTTCCTGTCAAATGGCTTATTCCTGCCAAATGACCTATTAGGCCTCGTGTAGGGTGTCAAGCCAGAACTGAACTTGCTGCGAGGTGCTGCAAGCTCCATGTCACGTGCCTTCCTCATGGCCTCCTGAAGAGTAGGAGGATCAAATGCCTTGACCCAACCTCTCATAGGCTCCATCAAACCCTCGACGAAGAGAATAACAAGTCTCCGTTCTGAAATGCTCGTCACCATGACTACAACCCTCTGAAATTCACCGACATAAGCATCCAAACTACCTCTCTGTCTGAGCTGAGCTAGCTCCCTGAAGTAGAGTTTTGGATCCTTCTTGTCGAAACGCTCTATGAGCCTGCTGGTGAACTCCTGGTAAGTAGTGACTGCATGATGGCCAAGTGTGTACATGCCATGATGCCACCAATCATGCGCCAACCCATCAAGATGCAAGGTAGCAAATTTAATGGCCTCGTCCTCCTGCATAGGTCTCAGTGATAGATAATTGTCCAACTTCTAGACCCAATACCTCACTGAACTCTTATCAGACCCGTCAAAGTACGGCAAGGTGATTTTGCTAACTGCATATTGTAAATCCCTGTTCACCTGTGGCTGTGGCTGCTGGTGCTAAGGAGCTCTGCGGTCAAATCTACCTCCCCTTCTAGGTTTATGCACATCCATAAACTCATGAGAAGACAACGCCTGCCTGATCTCAGGTGCTAATGATAGATACACACCATGAAATCTAGTCACATCCGCCACTGACATGCCATTGTGCGGCTGAAACTCCTAATGATGCCCCTGCTGCTCTGCCTCCGGAGTCGAAGGTGGGCTCTCTCTAGATATGAATGTAGGTTGTCCAAGCCTACGCTCATGATAGATCGGTGATGGCTGCCATGGTGCTGATGCCAACGGCTGGTCCACACCTGCAGTCCTGCTCAACTGTCCAATCTGGATATAGTGCGGCTGGGATGGAGTATACTGTCTAATAGTGCCCATCAACTGGGACATCATGTCCATCATATTATCGTGCCTGCGCCTAAACTCCTCATCAGTAATATCACCTTCTGCATGCGCTTTCCCTGAATCCCTAAGTGTCTCTGCAGGGATCTCACGATCTACCATCAGTGTTGTGACACTGTTCTCACTGCTATTGGAACTGGATCTGTGAATACCCAGAACCCCTGATACTGTCTCACCTTCAGGAATAGGTGGACTTGTCCAATCCTCAACTCTGCCTGTTCCTCTACCCTTGATGTAAGCAATGATATCACTATTCATGAAAAAGCATCGAAAAAGCACACTGTTCACTGAAAAAGCAACTGAAAAAGCACAGGATGGCAGGAAAACTGTGCTCTGATACCACTGTAAGAGACCAGGTGTCTCTCAACCCGAACACTGTCTGAGAATACTGTGTTTTTGATTGTTTTCTGTATTTTTGGTTTTTTCGTAGGTTTTTGCATATAAAGGTAAAATGCGATTTTGCAAGGAAAAGACTGGAAAAATAATATAAAATGCCAAATGAATATAAACTATAGAATATCATTCAAATATTGATGCTAGATGGTTTATTAATCATTCTGAATGATTACACTATGATTTAAACAACATGCAAAGGAAAGACAATAGTATTTATTTTGAAAAACCTGATTATTGCAGCCCCCAGAAGAAAGGTAATAAATGTACGGCCCAAATAAAAGAGCAATCTACAGACTCCAAAATCAACGCCAAATCTCCAGAATACCTAGGCGCCCAAGATAGAAGTGGCAGAACATCAAAATCAAGGCATCCAGCTAAATGTAAATGGTACGGCTTTGCTGCTGCAGTAGTACGGCTTGTACCAGCAAACAAGAAATTCGTACGGCCTTGAGATATGTGCCAGATGCAAGACAAAACACTGCCAATATAATATTTGCCTTCTGGAAAGTGAATCGATCCAACCCTAAATGAAATCCAACTGTGAAACTCTGTAATAACCTCTAAGTGAAGTTATTCAACTGACAATCTTCAACTGGTATTGCACAGTCTCAGTATGCCTGACTCTGAAGAGGGAACGTTCTCCAAAATCAATTAGTCTGCAGAAACCCTAGCTTCGCAAACCCCAATGCTCCGAGAGAAAGTAAGACAAATTTGAATAATCATAACATGAGTTCGATTTGTCTTTGAAAGAATATATATATCCTTCTCAAAAGTACGACTTTCCTCATTAATTCATTAAAAATGCATTTAATAATAAATATTCGCCTTTTTAATACTTAGGCTAATATTTATTTAAATGGCGTCCCTTTTATTTTAATGAATATTAAATTCATTAAATGTTAATTTTTCCCCCTTCCTTATAAAGTATTAAAAATACTTTATAATTTTCCATTTAAATATTAACTTTAATATTTCATTAAAATGACTTTATAATATAAAGTCAAATTAATTATTCCTTCAAATATTATTAAATGCTTCTGATAACCCCCGATTGTTCAACCAAACACCAAACCGGGTCGATACTAAGCTGACTAGCTAAACCAGGTGCCCTACCCAAAATAGCAGCTTTCGCCTGCTGACTTACTATAAATAGTAAGTATCTGAAAAACCTCTCTGAAAGAGTCTGCAAAGGCCCAACCTGAATCAACTGAAGGAGTAATGTTCCCGAACACCGGATAACTGCCTCACATGATCCTCTACACACATCTGTCATCCTACGAGGATCAGAATGATAGGCTAACCTCAAATCCAGCTGTACTGACTAGGAAGGGGACATTACACTCACCTACAAACTACTGTAGCAATAGTAGTATTGACCATTAATACAAGAAGAATATAATATTCTAACAAAGAAACCAACAATGGTGCACATGGAGATGCTTGGAAAGAATCTCACTAATATAACCCTTGATGGCAAATCTACCATGAAAGTACTTCCTAAAAACAATTTGAGAAGTCTAGGCAAGCTAACCATTTGGCCTCCAACTTTTCAACTAGTGGGTGCTGACCAACAAGGAATCAAGGTGATTGAAGTTGTTTATCTCAAAAGGTACTTGTTGGAACTCAAACATTTTTATTAAATTTTGTGGTCATCATTACATAAGAAAGCATATGATGCATTATTGGGTCAAAGTGGCTAATAGCAACCAAAGCTTACCACAATTGAAAAAAGGAAACACTACCCATTGAAAATAAGGGTAGAAAGTATATAATTGATCTAAAGAATCAAGTAGTAAGTGAGGAAGCAATTCCCTTGAATTCATCAAAGAGGACAAGGATGCAATGATCAAAGTCCCATGGAGCTGAACACCGAAGGAGTCTTGGAATTATAGTCATGTTCAAAAGATGAAACGAACTCCCTTAGTGGCCTATTCTACTTGCAAATGGAGGAAAATGAAGCATTTCTACTGAATTGCAACTTTATTGATGCTAAAGAGATTAATGACGAGGAACAAGGACTACAAGATGACAAGAAGCAAATGAAGAAACCATTTAAAGTTGCAAAAAACCCAAGAGAATGACTAAAAAATTTAAAAGTTCATGTGTGTTAGACAAAGTTCATAGTTTGTAGTTAACAATTTATTCTTAAAGGCCAGAAGCTATAAATATCAGGAAATTAATGAAGGTATGACTCAAAGTAATAAAATTAAAAAGATATTAAATTTGGCGCCTAGGAATAGTTGTGCTAACAAACAAGGACCCTATTTGTGCTGTATATTTTGCCATGATATTGAAGTACAAAGACGATCAAAGCAAACTTCACAAGGAAATTAAAAAAAAAAAGGGAAAAGTACCATATAGTGGGTTTGAAAAAATATCAATGAAGTTGAAAAGGAAAATAAAATATGGCCCCTACATGAGAAAAACAAAAAGCCTTTTAAAAAGGGTGAATTACAATTTTTTCTGCTATACAGCAAGCTAAACAAGACCCCACCATACAGCATTCAAGGAAGAATGCATAATACACTTTATGATAGTAACTATTTTTTCTTTTCAACCATACAACCAAGCATTCACAATTCCTTTGTATGACATGAAATAAATAGGGGTTGCCTTCACTCTCATTTTACAACCCCTCCAAACACTTTTTACCATACAATTGCTTCTTCAACTTATATCCACAATATGGTCTCTTCAAAATCTCTTCTATTGTATGCCTTCCCATGTTCTATCGTACAATCATTCTCTACTTTCTCTTTGCATTGCCTGCAATTTGTGTAACTTTTTCCTATTGTCTGTTCTTTCCATCAAGCTTACTACTATTTTTTGCCATACACCCTGAAGAGCACACAGGAAATACTGAGAGGGGGAGGAGGCGAGGGGGAGTGGGAGGGGCGTGAATCAATAGTTCAAACTTTAAAACTCAAAACAATGTAAATCAAAAATCAAAACAGTAAGAGCAAACATCGACACCATGAACACCGATATTACATGGAAAACCCTTTCAGGTAAAAAACCACGGCAAAATATTTTTTTATTATCTTCAAAGGGCACCAACCCAAATTACACAAGTGAGCACCAACTTTCCTGAAGTACCAACTTTGAATCAACTGAAGCACCAACTCTAGTGTTGTTGAAGTACCAACTTCAAAATCATACAACACTATCCAAACACTGAAAACCTTTTGGACAAACTCTCAACTTATTTGCAATAGAACCTAAAACCTTCCTCTTTTTCTCAACATTCTTCATAACACATTAATATTCAGAAATCACCCTTCTTTCACAAGGAAACAACTCAGAAATAGAATGTCGACCTCTGATCTTTAATCATACACATCGACCAAGTGAATAGTATCTAGAACATCCCCCTGAAATTCTATCGTTGCATATTAATAAGCCACTTCATATGTATCCGAACATTTTAAATCACAACTTCATAAACAAAACTTTATTAATTTGTCATTTTCAGCACCCCTATATATCGACCAGAAAGAAGAGAATGCAACAACATCAATAGCCTTCACTCCATGCGTATATGCACACAAGGTACTATCCAACTCATCTTGGCAACTGACGTTTTTATCAAGAAAAGGTTCTCTGAAAAACATGGCTTCGAATGAGAAAAATATAAACATCTCCAGCTTCACACATAGTAGAGCTCACACGCACCTATTGCATACTGTAGTATATGTATATTTTAAATGCTCAATACATAATGTATCTTCTGAGTGGCATCACAAATAAGGCCCGTGCCACTTTTTCTCAGTCCGCAAAAACTCACACTAACACTCCCACACACAAATAAGAGATATCAGACTGAAATTTAAAAGACCGTGATAGAACTGACTAATGATGTTCTCATCCTTGCATTCGCATTCTCATAAATTAACTGTTGAGGACCCATTCATCGCACAAAAGGGATCTCTGACATTCATAAACGATAAGAATATCACACCAAAGAACCATATGTCGCACTCATGAAATCATGCCTTATGCAATCCACTGGAAAAGAAACAATCGCATCTTTACCACTCAGCCTAATTCCTTCAGATATATCATTCAAACCTCAAATCCGTCTAATACATAGTAACTTTTGCGATGACACACACACACACAGAGGTTTCCAATAGAATCCAACTTTTTCATATGCATAAAAAAATGACTTTTCTATGTTTGACGCCAATAAGAGAAAATATCTCGATGTTAGAAAAAGATAGTAATCGCATTTTAAAAAAAGCACACCCTGACTCATTATCTAGCCTGTTTCAAGAATAATACTAAAGAATTCGACAAAAGAGTCGTCACACCTATCTTCACATGCTATGACATCATGGAGAAAGAGTTAAACATGCAGCCATTACTATCAGAAGAAATTTTCCGTTGCTAGACAAAGCACGACTTTTTAAAGATCAATAACCACAACATTAACTTTCAAGCCGCCATCTCTATTACCACTTCCACAGAAAAAACGTGGACTCTTCTAAAAAAAAATCACATCCACAAAGGCACGAGATATTTGATGCTATTGCTAAAAATGGAGGACGTCAAAGGTATCTTGAAATAAATTGGCCGCCATCACATAAAGTCCGCCATTTCACACAAATAATATTAGCCGCCTTCAATAAAAATTGTGCCTCTTAAACAGGTCGATTTGGCAAGACTTTTCAAACATTGACTCATCATGCTGATATGGAAATTTGGCTTGGCATGGCTGATTTGGCACTATGTTGGCATTAACCAAGCAAGCAATTAGCTCAAACACGTAGGCAAGTAGCTCAAACACACAGAGTAATAGCTCAAGCAAGCAACCAGGTAGCTCAAGCAAGCAACCAAGTACCTCAAACACCTTGACATCAATGACAAAATACTCAACACACCCCTCATCATACTTGTATGTTGTCGTAAAGATGCCTAGGATTTAGTCATACAATCTAATCAAGCTACTATTGTATAGCCTTTTTTTATGTATCCTACTAAAGTAATTGGTGACTCTTTTGTTGCAACTCTATAGCCTCCTACAGTATGCTCTTCCTCAAACTATGAATTTGGCAAAATTAGGGAAGCGTTCCAATAGGCTAGTACATTTGGAGAAAGCAAATCCATGGTGAGTGATTAGCTTGATGAAGCATGTTTGAAGTAAAGCTAACCTTCAGACTTAACTATATGTTTGTATAGTCCTCCATTTTAATTCAATCAATTGTATGGTAGTTGGCATGTACATTCTCCATACAACACACTGCCTTGTAGATACAAGGTTGATCAATGTGTACTTCATAAATTGTCTTTTTTACTTCTAGCTAAGAAAGCCACTGCAGACTTAAAGTTAGATGTGCCTAAAGCTCAACATTCCTATGAACTTCGTCCATATCTCATTGTCGAATGCTCAATTATGATCAAGTTGTTCCCATTAAATGAGGAAGAATGAGCACAAAGGCCCTTCTTCCTCTACAATGCCATCACGATTTTGTGAAACTTTACCTAATAATGTGTGATTTATGGTTTTGTTCTTTGCTTGTCAGCTAGGAATCCGACTTTTCTTTTGGGAAAGACAATGTAGTTAGCGTCAAATGCCTTTGTAATGTTTTGTTAATTTGTTTGTATCCGAATATGTATTATTTACTTGTAAGCTTGTGGTAATTGTTAGGAGTCAATTGTTAATAGCTATTGATGGTTGTGTTTTGCTTGAAAACCTTTAGGTAATTTAAATAGACTTCTCATAGTCAAGGAAGGGAGTCTAATACAATTGGAAATATTGTCATTGATGTCAAAGGGGCATGGACAAGATAGTTGTCATTGATGTCAAAGTAATGTCATTGGTAGATTTAAGACGTGTTATAGTGGTGTCTCCATTGAGGAAAATTGATGAAGGATAAAAACAATGATAAAGACAAAAGATCAAGGTCAACTCATCTAAAGGCGATTGTTTAAGTTTAAATTAAAGATTTAAACTTGGCGCTAATTTTTGAAGATCTGAAATTAAATGGTGTGAAGCATCTCATTGGAGAATTTGAAATTAAAATAAATAAATATTTACTATGTATGGGCTGACGTCCCATAATGTGGAGCCCTCATGTGGTGACTTCAAAAATTAAATTAAAGTATTTTTTATGACGAAGGCGACCCCCTTATTGGAAAGGGTCGGCCCATCTTGGCAGGATCACCCCTCTTGGGAGAGTCACCTCCTTTGGGTGAAGGGGCATGTTTGATAAGGTATAAAACAAGGCAAAGTAGAGGTGTGCGAAGTATGTAAGCATTGAATAGTATTTGAATATAGAGTGGATTTAAAGCAGACCGAAAAGGTAGAAAGTATGAAGAATATTTCTGATTCTTATTGAAGAACATATGCAATTCTATACGAGAAATGTGTACAAGTTTATTTGAAGAACATGAGCAGATTCTATAAAGAGTTTATGATCAGATTAATGGAATATTTTTCATCATATTTATAAAGTTTTATGAGAAGATCTGAGTTTACTACAGCAGACATTAAGGAAGAAATATATGTGAAGAAATTGTGATCAGATTTGTAAGTGAAATTAGAGCAGAATTTAAGGCAGAATTATAAAAGAAAGTGTTGTATTATTTGAGAGAAAATTTGTGAAGGAAAGTTGTTGCATCATCATCAGGAAGACTTGTGAAGGAAAGCAATTACATCATCTACACACCAAGTCCTTAAGGAGAGCACTTTTGTGATAATCGTTAGATCATCCAAAGTTGTGAAAGAAAGTGCATCTATAATCAGATCTTTGTGAAGACAATATCATCCTTTGAAGAATTTGGAGGTTGGAATCTGTCAAAGAAGAGATTGGTGTCTCTTGATAAGTTGGTGCTCAGTTGTGGAGATTGGTGTCTCCAGTGGGTTGGTGCCTACAAATTCTATAAGTAGGGATTGATGTCTCCAGTGGACTAGTGCCTACAAAAGAAGATTTGTAAAAGAAGTAGGTCAGTGCATGCAAGAAGATATATATAAGCAATATTTTGCTATGGTTTTCTCCCACAAGGGTTTTCACCAAGGTTACCCCAAGTTTCCGGGACGGGGACGGCAGGGGACGGCGGGACGAGTCCCCAAGTTTCCGATTTTTGAGGCCAAAATTAGGGACGGCAGGGGACGGCTATATAAAAATATAGGGAAAATTTAAAAAATATAGGGAAATTTTAAATATTTAACAAATAACATGAATAAGGCATGCATGATACACATTATAGAACATTAACATATAACATTTGTGTTCAACATTATGCCAATACTCAAAGTCAATAGTCAATACGCATTCAAAATTAACATACAGTTACACAAATCATAAAACAACCTCCTAGTTATAATTTATAAACTTATATCAAAATGCCCAAAGGCTACATTGCTGCCATATAGTTTAAAAGTTTGTTATGAAAATCAAAATACAATATCGTATGTCTAATGTATGGAACAAGATAATCCTTGATTATGGCTTTGACTACAAAAGATGCAAAGATTTGCAACGGGGGATATGTATTTTGTAGGTTTAATGATCATGATTCATCATTGGCCTATAACATGCTTAGACCTATAGTTTTAATGAGGTTTTGGGGGAAACACCCCAACAAGATTGAGGGGTAGTGCCCCTCGCGGGGATCTGGGGGCAGCGCCCCTCGTGGGGTCAAGGGGCAGCGCCCCTTGCGAGGGTCTGGGGGCAGCGCCCCTTGTGGGGATCTGGGGGCAACGCCCCCAGCGGGGTCGAGGGGCAGCGCCCCTCGTGGGGTCCCGGGGCAGCGCCCTGGGCGCGCTCCCTGTCGCGATACAGGGCGGGGTCGAGGGGCGGAGCCCCCGCCACCAAGCCCAAATGAAGACCTTCGAAACCACACAAACCTTCATGGCGCACACCATTTAATTAAAAAATTTGTAAATTAAAGATTGCAATTTTTTTGAAAAAATTATGTTTTTGGCTTTCAAAACGTAGGGGACGGCCGGCCGTCCCCGAGACGGTTGAGGGACGGCTCAGCCGTCCCCCTTCCGTCCCCGGGACTGGTCAGCCGTCCCTATTTGGTCAACGCCGCCCCCGTCCCCGACGTTTCCTGAGTTTTTTCTGGGACGTCCCCGCCCCCAAGACGGACGTCCCCGGAACCGGGACGGGGAATTTTGGAGGGGGGACGCGTCCCCGGGTAACCCTGGTTTTCACGTAAATCATGTGTTCATCTTGTGTTCTTAATTTCTAGATCTTGCATGTGTGTTATTGCTATGGATGATTAAGTTTTGAAGTATTACTGCTGTGGTTGATTAAGTTGTGAAAAGTAAAAGATTGTTGTTATACTGATTCACCCCACTCTCCCCCTCCCTCTCCCCTAGCCCCTCTCAATATAACTGTGTGCTAATCAAATACTTGGTTGATCCTCCCTAGTAAACTTCTATGTAAGAACTTCACATGATTAACGATATACTTCTTCCTCTATCCAGCATGCATTGTTATTTATATTCATTTATGCAAGTACTAATATTATTAGATATAGAGCAAATGATCAATGGCTTAAAACTTCATGAGGCAATGTCTTTCTCTATCTCAAGATCCTTCCTAATCCTTCGCTTAGCATGTTGATTGAACTTAGTAATCACCTTTGCATTTTCAACACAATATATGATACTTGAATTTGTGGGAGTGCTCCACAAGTATCATGTTTTTGATAAAGATGTCCATGACTTTTGATTAGGAATGCTTCAAAGTAAAAGCACTGCCATAAATCCCTTGACAGAAGAGTTTAAGAAAATCAAAACCCTTGACTCAGCAAATTGCATAGGTTCAGAATAAAAGGGTACTAATAATGAGGAAATTCTCACAGCTAATTGTACAAGTAGCTCTAGTTAGCATAGCAAACTTCCAACTCCGTTTTTTTTAAGATATCTTAGCTTAAAACTTGATATTAAATTAAAATTCAGTATAATGCCTTTCAGAATAAAAATTTGAACCAAATATTATACAGAAAGGGTATTTCAGAATAAAGTTTTGAGGCTTGTAATTTGAGGAACAAAACTCAAAATAGGTACAGTAGGCCATTCGATAGTCTAGGGTTAATTTCATCATGTCAATTGGGCACCATATCTGTCATGGCCTCTCAGTAAACTTATTCCATCATGTTTAAAAAATGGCATCATTGAAGAAGATAAAAGACCATGTATCTTTAATTTATTGAAAACCAGAAAATAAGTTAAGGAAAGATTGCATACATGTCTCTTCACGTGTATTCATGGGTTCATGGCGAAGTGCATCTTCTCTATAGCGAAACCATGTTTGACCATTGAATGTTTTGTCAACATATGCTCGATCAATGGTCCTCCATGCTTCCAGAAAGAGTAAATTTTCCTCAGTAAGTGCCCCTACATTTCAACATAGAAATCAAATATATTGCTAAAATGATAAGGCAATGATAATGATTCAGGGATAAAAATTTCTTTCGTGTAAGAAACTCAAACCCACAGATGTTTACATCTTAAATACCTGTAAACCCATGATACGCACTTCACAGTGTGGGGAGAATAAATGCATAGACAATTGTTAGTGATGCCATTTTGCACATCTATGATTCTCAGTATTGCAGTATAAGGATGTTTTTTCAAGTTTATCCCTTCAATAACATACTTGTTTGATTTTAATTGCAAAGATGAAAGATCTTGAAGGTTAAAGAAATTTCCATGTTAGTGTGTACTCACATGATGAACTTCTGTTGATATTTATGGAGACTGACATCATCAATACAAGAGTTATGACTGATCCAACCAGGAAAAGGGAACCCCTCTTCTTTTTGCTTTTTTGCCATCTTTGAGCTTTTGTAAACTTTTTTGAGTGAATATAACATTCCAAATAGTTTGAATATAATTGCATGCCTTGCTGAAAAAATATGTTGGAATGCTTCAGAAATTCCTGGAACTGCAAGTTAATTTCTGGTAAGAGCCCATTTGTTATCTTTGCCCCAATTCCATTTCTTAGATGTAGTCTGCTTTTTGCCTTGTCAAGTGAAAAAGGGTTCTGTAAATGTTTTCTCACTTCCCATTTCCAGTTCTTAAACTTTGGCAACAAGATCTGCACAAATACAAGAGCATACAGCACAAATACTGAAGCATGAACATTAACCAAATCATAATACTTAAGGATATGAAAACAAAAGGATGTCAATTGTACATTGTCTTTCAGCTCTATTCATTTAGCAAAAACCTTCAAATAGAAAAACTAGTATCACTTGTGGTCTTGTTCCAATAACCTCAAATTTGTTCTTTGTGTTGAACAGCAACAAAATTTAATATATAATAGAAATGTGATTTAACCCATGCATGGCCTATTAACTTGTATCAGCTCGAAAATTCCAAAGATGCCTCATCCAAGGAACAGGCAAGAGGATAATGTCCAAAATTGTATGGTTTGAAGTTAATGGTGTGTAATTTATGTACAATTTCAATTTTCAATTATAACATATCTATTAAGCTGATACATCAAATGAAATATAGATCGCCAATGGAAACAACATGATACACAAATAGATACTCAAATGTAGATGCAGCAATAAAATACACTAACATGAGAGAATACATTATTGATGATGTTAATTGAAATATACCGAGCCAATTTTTTTTCGTTTTTCGAATAACAGATTACAACATTCAAGCAAATGCACCCGTTAAGGTTAGATGGATAAACCGAAACGTGCAAGAAAGTAAACTCACGATGCAGAAGGGAACTCAACGTCAAGTATGTGCTACCCAATCCAAGGTGGAGTGAGGGGCGACCATATGACGGAGTGATTACAGAAAACAAAGCTTGAAAGAAATGCTGAATAATGAAACTACTCAACACCCAGAATGTGCTTGCTCACCCAGAATGGGAAGTAGCTACCATAGGGCGGAGTTATACTATTTCAACTAGTACTGAAAGCAAACTAGAAGGAAATGCTGAATATTGAATCTACTCTACACCCAGAATGTGCTTGCTGACCCAAGACGGGAAAGTAGTGACCATAGGGCGGAGATATAACTGTTGCAAAGCTTAATTGAAACTTAGAATTATAACCAGATTTGAACAAGCCAGAATAACTGCCAGTACTACTGTCAGTGTTACAAAATAAGAAGTATTCGCCTGCCAATGTCTTAGAGAACTGAAGGATTAGTATTACATCATAGAATACTCCCCATATCTTGGATAGTCATACCCAAACAATAATACATTCAAAGAGCCATACAATAATTTCTGTTTTCTGATATAAATCTGCTCTTAAAGAATAACCAGCAACCTAAGGAATTGCTCAGATGCTCATATCTCAGTAACCACTTGTTCTATTGACCTGATTCTTGATGCACAATAATTTCCTTATTATGGCGTCCAAACTAACACCCAAAGACAGACCCAAAATGCATCCAATAATTAATGCACGAATTTCAATGCAGCTACAATGGTACGGCCAGCTGAAAGGTACGGCCTTCTCTTAAAAATTCAATTCTTAATAATAAAATCTAAAAACCTAGGAATTGGGGCGCCTACCCTAGACAATGAGAAATAGATGATACCCAGAACTCTTTTTTTGGTATTTTTTGAATTACAATTGAAAACATGAATCTGCTGTAGTAAAAGATGCTAAATGCTGAAACAATAAATGCCAACTATGATCTAACAATGCAATGCGGAACACAAACTGGATGAACTAAGCTGTACTCACAAAAGACTGAATTTCACCACTTGATGTTGTCTCTCAAACACGAAGTGATGCCCAATGCTAGGAGGCCTTCATTCCTCGAAGCGATCCAGAGCCAATCCGGCAGCATAACAGTGTATTTTCCAAAGATGTCCAAAATGATGCACAAGCCTCCTTTTTATAATTTTTCGTTTGACTTCACGAAACCCTAAAATCAGATTTTAGGTCAAAACTCTAATCTTCTCATGAGGGCGTACTTTCTCTTCAAGTCTCCCAATCTGATATTTTAATTCAATATTAAACTTTGGAATATGCGCCCCATTAAATCTTGCTTTGACTTAAGAAATAATTAAAATCATTTCTTAATGAGGGCGCCACCCATAAAACCCACTTTTTAAAACAACATTAAGTCATTAAGCCTAAGCCAAAAGGGTCAACGTTAAAATATAACATTTAAACGTGACTTTTTAATTTAAATGACTTAGCTCAATTCTCCGAAAGCGCCATGAAGCCAAAACTGAAGAAGTCAACTGATCATTCTGAAACCGGAAGTCAACCAACCTGAACTCATCTGGAAACTGCCAAAAATAGAATTTACTAAAAATAGTAAATTCCAAAAAGTACTCTGAATGCTGAGACGAACATACCACCGCGAAGCCCTCTGAAAACCCAGAAGGAATCCGCCATTAAAACTATCCTCTTCGAGCAATAACCTCCTTAAAATTAGGAAACCCTAATTTTAACTTCCGACTAGCCTCCGGGTTCCCAAGGAAAGGCTAACGGTCACTGAAAATGTCAGGCTTGGAAAGGGGACATTACATTAATGCTGTAGAAACTGATTTGGCAACGAAATGGCATTCCTAGAAAGAAAATTAAATGGTGAGACCAAACATTGAAAACCTTAGATTTTAGTTTTATCTCTGAAAAGGCAGCGCTTACGTCACTCTCGGATTAGACACCTTTGCAAATTTCTAGCAACCAATAGAAAACTGTTGAAAAATAATTAAGAAGTAAGTATTAAAGACTAAAGTTGAAATTCAAGGAAATTATTCAAGATAAACAAAAAAAACTGTATAAGATATCTTGAACAGAAGGAGAAAGACAACTGTCAATACAAAACATGACACACTAAAATAAATTTTAAGAAACAAAGCAACAAAAGAAACAATCTCAAAACAGATTCAGCAAAAGTTATAAATTAAGTGGTTCAATCTAATAAATCTGAGATGGCAAGAAGAGAAGGTATTCTTTAAACTGGGAACTTTAGCCATGCATGGATTCCATTGAATGATTACAAAATGGGCAACATTTGGTGTACTGGTCTCTTATAACTTATATAGAAAATGGTAGACAAGCCCAACATGTGGTTCTGTTTTGGTTGAGATCATATGAATCGGTTCAATTCAGGTAAGCATAACCAGTCGAGTAGATATTACTGTTAAATCCCAGGTCAGTTTTGCTAGAAGGGATTAGCATGAGATGGCCTATGATTTGGTTAATGATACAAACCAGAATGGATATGGCATTTCCATGTTAGGTTACTAATTACTTGGATCGACTAATATATTGTAGATACTAAATCTGTACCATGCTTCACAATATCTTGCTGCAATTACTAATCTAGAAAGGTCCACCATAAGGAAGTGTCATGATCTAAAGCAGATCATGCAAGTGGTCTAGGCGACCAAATTGAGATTATTGAGGACGACAATATGTTTGGAGTTGGAGAATTAGAGAAAGGCTTATGTCAAGAAACAAAGATCTAGATAGGTGTGATAATCAATTTGTACAAGAAATAAATTATATAGAAAATAAACTTGCAGAAGAAACATAAATAACACAGATAACACTTGAACACAAAGGATTATGGTGTGGAAAACCATAAAGGTAAGAAAAAACCTACAAAAGCATCATTCTACATATGTAAAGACTTATAAGTCTGTACAAATACAAACACAACAAGAACCAAACTTTCAAAAGCTCTCCTCCCCTTCTTCTAATGCAAAAATACCTTTTGCAATAATGCTAAATTTTCATACACATTTATCACAAATTGATATGCTTTCACACATGAAAATCCCTTAAAAGTTAAATATAAGATTGGATGCACCCTTCCATTACAATTGGATGCTTATACATTTTCATTAAGATATATGATATTTAATTAATAAAATAATATTTTCTATTAATCTTAAAATTAATTATCAAACAAAAGTTTATATATGACCTTTATATGCCATATAAGGCTAAATCTTATATTAAAATAGTCATATTTAATGTTATTATGACTACTTATGAATAAGTGTGGGTCCTGGATAAACATTATGCTCTAGCATTCCCCCTTAATGTTTGTAGGGGGTTCATTCTATCAATTTCTTAAAAAAAAAAGAAAAATAGATAAAACTCCTCAATAACATAGGACTTCTTTGACAGCTAAGTTGCCAGTCCTGATATGGGAACAAGTATGAGGTCATGATTCAAGCATGACTGTTTGACATTTTTTTCTAAGTACAAGTGCAGATTTGTAAATATCTATTTTTATATATATTAAAAATTATAAAAGTAGTATTACTCATAATTGCCAATAAACAAAATATTTAAATACACAATACTTTGCAATAAAGAAAATAAACATAAATTAAGAATTCGGTGATTTGTCAAATGTTAATACAAAATGAAAATTACAATCAATATCCTGTAATCTTCATATAGCTCTTCATCAAGAGCAAAGTCAACATTTGGTTCAATTTCATTTAAACCACAATCAACTACAATGTCACTCCCACTAGCCATGTCATATGTCGAAGTTGCTTCATCTATAGAGATTTCAACAAGTTGTGCAAAAGTAGCCTCCAAGTCAGCACACTCAAAAATTAGATCTCAGTTCCTTGTCACCTCCTCACTATAATCAAATTTTGTATGTGACAAAAGACACAAGTTGGAGTGCACAAAGATCAAATCATCAACATTTTTTGCATACAATTGGTTGTGTTAGCTAAGTGAATAAAAGAGTATGTATTCCAATTTTGCTCAACTGAAGAAGAACTCACAACCTATTGAATTTGTATACAACATTTACGATTATAAAATATAAATTATAACATAAAATAGCGAAAGAAAAATGAGAAAGTTAAAAAAATAAAAAGATACATACTTGAGATATAACTTTTAATGTAAGAGGTTATAGGTAAATAGAGCCTTGGCCATGTAAGTACCACCATTCATGACTTTCTTTTTTGTACTTTTCTTGAAAAGCGCAAACATTATGATTATTTAAAGATATGAAGTGGCCAGACTCACTCAAGACAACACTCTATATATCTATATCTAGGAATATTATTTTAAATGCATTCTTGTACCTTGTAGCAACCTCTTCATTTCTATAAGGTGCCAACATCCTTGGTAAGGAAAGTATCAACAAAGCAAATGCTAAGAGTGGAAGAACATGGTCATCTTATTCCAACGGCCAACAATGAACTTTTGCACTCTTTTGAAAAATGTTTTCATGTGGTCATGCTTCTTGGCTTCTATTATGGTCCTTATTTTTCAACCATGGAGTCCATGCCATCAGAAATTTCATCCAAACATGGTTAATCCATATTAACATACCTAATCATACTCATGATGAGCTCAATGAAACTCAAACATATTCTACATAAGCCCATCACTTATCACCTACGATCAATGCTTTGACTTTTTGGATTCTTACTAAATGTGATTGCCTCAATACACTCCAAAAAGTGTTGATGACCATGGCACTCAATGTCTCTCCTTCACAAGTCGTCTCAAGATGATTATGTGTGATGCAAATCAAGACTTGACAACCTAACATGGTGTAAAAAATAAAACAAATTAAAAATGGATGACATCAAAAATTTAAAAACTAAAAGATAAAATTACTTTTAACAACTCCATTTTGGAAAAGGTCCTAAAGAAGGCATGTGACATATGATGATTTTTCACAAATATTAGAATCTCCTCGGTCTTCATGTAAATTTCTTTGACCAACTCAATCTTTGTGCCAATCTTTTGCAATATCAAATTGAGAGAGTGGACAGCACATGGTGTCCAAAAAACCTGCCCATAAGTACCTTCCACAATTGAACTAGCTGCCCTACAATTTGAGCAGCCTATTATGATTTTGACAATATTTTCATGGCCCAACATCTCAATGGCTTGTATAAGAAATTTGGCAATGAAGGTCGCATCCTTCACTTGCTTCTCACAATCAACTACCTTCAAAAAATCACCTATTTAGGGGACACTGCAATGACATTAATTACTGATAAGTTTTTGTAATCTTTCCATCCATCAAAATTGGACACTCTTCTTTTGGACCATCTATCCTTGATTGATCTCAATGATGCCTCTATAAAAAGCTTTTTTATTGGCCAATAAGGTGGTGTGCACCTTTTCATACCTAGGACTAATGTAATCAACAGGTGCATTAGCAATTGTTGTCACCATATTCTAGCAATACGGTGACTTCACAAGGTTGAATGGAGACCCATCGCTATAAATGCAACAAGCAATGCCAATTGCAACAAGGATGCAAGCCAGCCAGATTTCTTAATACACTACAAGATTGTTGTGATCCTTACTTGAAAAGAGAATGTACTCTTTCTTTTCATCAATTACATACCATGTTAGTGTCCTCTTATTCTTTGATATGTCCTATTATTTGTTCCTTTGACAACCCTTTTTTATTTGGCCCTAGACAAACTCTTATTCCTAAGCCAGTTATAGTGCATAGATGAGTTTTCACTTGATTATAAAATCTCTTATATTCATTCCCACATTGGCTACAACACCAACAATAAACCCCACCACCAAAAAATTGCTCAATTATGGTTGTAAGTCATCAAAGAGGTGACGATGTGTCAAATTTAAACGAGCTCTCTATATGTGGGCCAACTAAACTAGAACTACCAACTATTATGTATGAAAAGCAAAACAAAAAAAATCCCAAATTTAATCCCTACACTGTGTTAACTAAAAAAACATTATAACCACTATATTACATATAAAAGGTTTTAAAAAACTCAAAACATTTCTTTACAAGAATTGAAAAATCTTCAGAACTTGAAAAAATCACAAGATTCACTCACCTTCAATAGACATATCTTACCCATAGCAGCAAAAATCTTTTGGGGAAAAAATTGGCAAATTGAAAGTAAAAGAATATTTTTTTAAATCGGGATTTAAATGGGAAAAATCGGATTTAAAAAAAAAAGGTTAAAAAAGTATAGTAAATGAGGCAAAAACATGTTTTTGAAATTTAAGAGCATTTCAATAGCATAGAGAATTGAGATATATAGAGCAAATAAAATTGAGAGTTTAGCCCATGAATTGTCGAATATAGATTTTTGTTGTTTATGTCCATATCACTAATTGCATTGCACTGCACAAATCATACTTCATAGTGCATATATAATAACTAGACACTAACAATTTCCAAATTTTCAATTACAATCTAGTTTGAATAATGATGTCATTTGAATCTCTAATAGTATGATACTTCATCATTGATCAATGATATTATGATAGTGATAAAGATAATAGTCTAAGTTGCCAGTCATGATTTCCACGCGTAAAACTTATTGTAATCAAGTTTGCTATGTGACAAGAGATCCCAATAACTAGTGGGGGTTTTGGGAGTGGAGACTCCAATGGGTTAAGGAGAAATGCCCCTAATGGGGGTTAACACCCCCAACGAGGTTTAGGGGCAGTGCCCCTCATGGGGATCTAGGGGCAACACCCCCAGTGGGTTGAGGGGTAACCCCCCTTGCAAGGTTCGAGGGCAACACCCCTAGCGCATTCCCTATTGCAATATAGGGCAAGGTCGAGGGGCAAAGCCCCTACCACCAAGGCCAAATTAAGACCTTTGAAACCATACAAACCTTCATGACACATGCCATTTTCACAATTTATTACTTAAGAGAAAAACTAGGTATTTGGGACTTTTGTCTATGAAAATTTCTTAAAAAATCAATTTTTTTTAATTTTTTGTTTGGGTGGCCCTTGGGTTCACCCTAGAGTGACCCAAGTTCACTATGGGTTTGTTGAGAATTTGAATTGTAATTGTGCTTTGAAAGGGTGAAAATCCAATATTCATATTCTTGTTTCTATCAATTATTTTAGCTTTGATTAACCTATTTAACAAAAAAATGAAAAAAAATGTAAAAAAATCATAGAAAAATGAAAAAAATGTAAAAAAATCATAGAAAAATGAAAATAAAAAACCACTCTTCAATAATGAAACAATGAATAGTAATTTTACACATCCTTTCTATTAAAATATAATAAATAATTATCCTATTTTTATTAGATAAAAGTTATCTTTCACTATTAAACTAGATAAGATTTAAGAATAACCAGAAATTTACAAAAATATACTAATCTCAACATTACAAAAATATATTAATCCCTTTACTAAAACATACATTTCAGAACAAACTCAAATGGTAACAAAAGGCTTGTTATCATAAGAAAGATTCCACTAGATTTATATTAACACTTGATATCGACAAGGGGATAAGCAAAAATATTGATATTATAAGACTCAAGTAGCAATTTCAATTTTGTTGGTTTCTCTATTATTTTATTCCAATAGTAATTTGTCGTTAAACTATCAAAACGGACATAACCATCATTGAAAAATGAAAAAACAAGCAAAAATGCATGCTTGTAAACCCTACCTACGTGGGTGGATGGAATCTAACACATTTATTTCGCAAAGTATCATGATTTGATGCAAAAAAATCAATATAAATTATTTAAAATCAGTGTCAAAACGCCGATCAATAATTTATTTTAAAAAGCACATTTTTATGGAGAAAAAATCAAGAATATTGCCATTTCACGATTAATTGCGATTTTGGCAATTTATTCCCAATTTCTACTTCTATGATCTTACCAATGCAACTATTTATCTCCTATAGGTGTATAGGCCTTTCTCTCCCATAGCCTTCACTTTCAAAGAAAAATGCAATAACCTTCAAAAAACAACAATGGCAACTTGAGAGGAAAAAACATGTTTTATTCACTTCTCTTTCTGAGATGAGACAAAACAAGTGAACAGCCCTCACTTTAGGGTGAAATTAGGCTACATGTTTTTTTTTAAATGTGTTTTTGGTTGTTTTTTTAAGGAAGAGCATGGGTCCACCTAGGTTTGCCCTAAGCAACCTATGGGGACTTGAGTGAACCTCAAACTAGACCCAAACAAATACAGGGGGTCTAAAGAATCCCATAGCATAGTTTGACAAACATGCCACAAAGAAAAAAATACATGCCAAGATGATCATGCATTATGAACTACATGATAAACCTCTTGTCATAATTTGAATCTTAGTTTTCTCAAAATGATGCTACAAGAGTCTGATAGAGTTTCTTATTTTGGCCCCTTTAAATAACCTCCTCAAAACAATCCCCCCCACAAGTTCTCGTTACAACACATAATGCCCATAGGTCTTATATAGAGTACTCATAAGTCTGACATGTGCCACATAATGCCTGTAGGTCTTATATGTGCCCTTAAGTCTTATGTATAAAGTTAGCCACTAGATGGTGTCATTGTCATGCACACTCCCCCTCAATGGCAACTCCTTGAGGCCCAACATGTTTTTAAACTTATAGAATTTGGTACTACACATAGATTTTGTAAATATAACCACCACCTAATCATCATGTTGTACCCAAAACCAAAATTTTTGCTTCACTAAGGCATTTTGCTTAATTGAGTCTTAATCTTGTTAAAGTGATGTCGAAAGGTCGTTTTTTGGGCTTTTCAAATATGGAGTTGGTGTCAGTATCATGTCAGTCTGTTACTGAAGAGATTTGAGAAAAGTGAAAACGGAATGAAAAACATCAAAATTTTCTATCTCTGGAGAAGGGAGCACATTCTCAAATGGGCGCCCTATCTTTTAGAGGCCCAGATCCTGTTTTTAGGGTTTGTCACCTCCAACAGACTTTTGTCCGGCATCACGTCAGCTTTGCAGTGAGCTATCAAGTTTGTCAAACAGACCTGTTTTGTTCAAGTTACAGAAGATACAGCGCAAAACGAGGCAAAAGCAAGAATTGACTAACACTGGAGAAAAGCGCAGCTTTTTGAGAAAGGCACCCATCTTTTTGAGGTGCCAAATGTAAGTTTTTGGTTAAATGCTACCCAAGATGTTTATCTCACTTTTGTTCGAGCTTCGCAATGCATCCGTCAGTGGGTGAATCTGAGTTGCTGAAGTGCCTGAACCTGAGGTCAAACGTGGGGTCAAATCTTAGTCAAAATATCGAGGAAAAAGCAAAAGAGCACATTTTGAGAAAGGCGCTAAGCTTTTCAAGCCTTTAATGCTTTCTTTCTGATGATTTCAGATATTCAATGTCCGTGTTACGTTCAGCCGGTTCTGTCTCCGCGATCGGATGACTCAGCAGCTTTCGAGGTTTTATATTATTTTTGTCGTTTAAATGGCTAAGTCCGAGTGAAAAGAGCAGCCTCAAAAAGGCCCTTGTTTTTCACCCCTCGACGTTCGAGAAATGTGCCTTTGCAGTTGTTGTGCGAATGAGGTCGGCTACGCAGTGAACCTGAGATCCAGTCCTAAAAATTGATAAAACAAAAGTTATGAAGGATTTTGTTTTTCCCTTCGTACGAAATACAGAAGTCAAAATTTGACTAAGTCTGAGAAAAAGCGCAGCTTTTGAAAAAGGCGCTTGGATTTTTGAGCCTTCAGATGTTAGTTTTATGACGTATAGTCTCAAGATATCTTTTAGTTAGTTTTTACTCAGCTCTGCAATGCACCTGTCAGCCAGTCAATCGGAGAAGTCAGTCAACCAGTGTCAGAGGATGAACAGAGGTCCTGGCAGAGGTTTTAGCTTAAATTTTCATGAAATTTGGCTAAGTCTGGAATTCGCTTGAGAGTTCAAAGTTGAATTTTCGAAAGAGAGTTGAATGGACACCTTAACTGGAGTTCTGACTGCAGTTAGACTGAAGGATTTCTGGGTTGTCATCTTCAATTCGTATATTGGCATGTTGAGTGATCTTTTAGTTCGCATGTCGAGTTAACTAGTTTGCATGTTCAGTTAATTACCTTGCATATTGAGTTAACTTGATTGCATGTCCACTTAACTGAAGATTATCAGTGAATGTCAACTGGAGTCCACATGCATGGCGAATTTGGTTGCAATTGTGAAGATTTAGTGAAGATGGCGCTTCATTGAGTGTCAACTGAAGTTCTAAAAGGGACGAATTGAATGATGAAGCATAGATTAGTGAAGTATGGCGCATGAAGTTGTTAACTTCAATCATGAAAAGGGTCGCCATATTTAGTGTTTAAAATAATGAAGCATAGATTAGTGAAGTATGGCGCATGAAGTTGTTAACTTCAGTCATGAAAAGGGTCGCCATATTTAGTGTTTAAAATAATGAAGCATAGTTTTGTGAAGCTACGCACTTTTCAAGGAATGGCAACTTCAGTTCCAAAAGGGTTGTTATTTTTAGAATTATATTGAAGCATAAGTGTGAAGTTGGCGCACTTCTTGAAGGCCAACTGAAGATTGAAAAGGGTCGCTATTTTTAGATTGTTTATTGCATGAAGATGGCGAATTTCTTATCTCAATCAAGATTGTTGACTTTAGTTATCTAAAGGCACACCTTAGGTCAAATTTGTGAATCTAAAGCAAGTTTGAAGATGGCGAATTCATTATAGAATTGCTAACTGAAGTCAAAGTCGCATGATGAGTTTAACTAAAGACTTGAAAGGCAAACCCTAAAGCATGGCGCCTTATTTAGCATATCTGAGTTTCAGTTAACTGAATTGAGGTCCAATTAGAAGCCAAGCGCAATTTTCATGGATTCCTTGCCTTATGCGAATTTTCAAAGATGAAAATCTATATATTTCAGCAATGGCGTCCACTATTTCATCATCTTTATTTCTCTTGAGCGACCAGCAAGCTAAAGGTGCTACAGGTGTCTGAATTCAGCGTTCTTCGTAGCAACAAGTTCAGATTGTTCAGAGGAAGGCGATTCTAGACATTATTTTCACTTTGCGTGCAGGTTTTATCAAATTCCAGAGAAGAGGTTGGCAGATTTTTCAGAAGCAGACAAGCAAAACTTTCTATCTTCTGTCTTATTTCTTCTATTTCTCACCTTAGGTACTTTTTTCGCATGTCAAAGAAATTCAACACGTATTCAAAATTTGATCATCTGGGTTCGCATATTTCAGCATATACAGCAAAACCCACGTCTTAGATTTTTTCGAGAAAATCGCCCCGTAGTCTTCATTTTGAAGCTCTGTGCTTTTTTCCGAGAATTTCTTTGCATGTGGGCTTGAAACACATTTTTTCAAGAATCCAGCTACCTGGGTTTGTTCAGAATTCAGTTGTGCACAAAACCCACGTTTCAGAAAAACTTCGAAAATTTCTTTCGTCAAAGGCTATTTTTAGCTTTGTCCAGAGGTTTTCAGAAAGTTTTTCAAATATATTCGACTTTACAGTCAAAAGTCATCATTTTCAAAATGCAGTTCAATCTTATTGATTACAAGGTGAAATCAGCCCTTACACATAATTTCATCAAGACTTCAGATACGGACCTAAATCATGTTTATCCAGTGGTTAATCTAAGCAGTCTGGAGGGTGTTAGCAGCAATTCGTTGAAGAATCTTGAACGTTCTGGGTTGCTGGCAGCGGCATCCATTCCTATTACTATCTTTGATCTTGAGTTCGTGCTTGCTTGCATTAAGCATTATGACTCGTCTTCACGACAGATCAGATCAGCAGATGGGAGGGTTGTTTGCAGTCTCAAACCGAAGGACATAGAGAAATGTTTTGCTATTCCTCCTCGCTCAGATAACTTCACTGTTGTTCTTGAAGCTTGTGAGAAGATATGGGATGCTGATCAACAACGTTCGCAGAGAAAAGTTGCTCAGAAATGGTTGACAGTTCAGAAAACTAACATGCCTAAGAAGGTTGGTCGTGGTGAATTCAAAGAGGAAGTTGTTGTTTTGATAACTTTACTCAACCGGGTTACCGGTCAATCAGATGCTAGCACTTTCCGTCCATGGATGTTTTACCTGATTACCAGAATTCTTGATGGTACAGAGCGTTTTGATTGGGCTATGTTGATTAGTGATTGCTTACATCAGCAAATTACTAACTTTTGAAGAGCACAAAAGATTTACTGAGAGGGGGGGTGAATCAGTAAATCAATCTCAAACTTTTATTTTTAAAACTTTTCAATCTTTATTACAATCAACTTTTTGATATGATCCAATTTCCACAAGTTGACACAATTTTATTGAAGTAATTTCTTTTTCAAGTAGGCACCAACCTACAAATTTACAATGAGATGATTTAGTAGAGTAATTTCCACAAGGAACACCTAGACCTCTTCAGATTTTAGTAGACACCTGCCTACAAGGAGCACCAACCCCTAATGCAAGGCACCAACCTTGACTTGATGGAAGTGAGACTGCCCTCAATCTGATCTGCACAAGCCCAACTCTCCAATCTGCTCTATGTGATCCAAGATATCACCTTCAGCCCACACAAGGAGGTAGGAATCTGACTGATCTGCAAGTCTTTAATTTACACAACCACACTTGTAGCTTTGAATGAGATGTCAAATATATAATTTGATCAAAGATTGCAACTCTTGATGGAAGAACACATCAAACACAACTCTGCCTCTTCATGTTTCAACCATGCCTTTTCAAACGTGCCTTTTAATTACCTTAATCTTGGTCGATCTTCTTTAATTTATTTGTTTTATGTTTATGAACAAAACAATGTTTTAAATCTGTCTTTTAATGTTTGCTTTGATAGAAGCAATCGCACCACTTCAGAAAAACTTTTGTCTTCTTCAGATCTCATTCGCACCCCTTTAAAAAAAACTTATTTGTTAATTTTAATTGATCTCTTAAAGATTTCGATCTTAGATAAATTCATGCGCATCTCTTAAAGATTTCGATCTTTTAGTGAAACACATAATTAAAAATCGCGTCCTTTCAAGTTCTTATGCTCGCTGAAGCTCGCATCTGCTCATATAGGAACACGTCTTTTGGGCTTCCTTGATTCGCATCTTCAAAAATAATTAGTTAGTTTGTAGCAATTAGTGGAGATGATTAATTAAGTCTTATGTGTATGATTTGTTTTGCAGCGACTAACTTTTGTGAAGCACGTCGCACGTTTCTTTGTGAAGCGCATCTTCTTAGCCGCTTTGAGACTTATCCACAATGTCAACTATATCAATAAACTATTTGAATCTGGGCATGAACAAGTAAATCATTCAACAGAATAGTAAATCGTTCATGCATATGCTGATTAGAACATTAACAAATCTGATGCTCTTCATAAATTAGCAATCTGGATTGGTTCGTTCTTCAACAACTAAACTATAATGTGAATGCTTGATCGATCTGTTTAGTCTTCATACATCATTGTCATCAAGTCTGATTTTTATGGCTCTGATCTGCACTTGAGATTTTATCTACTGCCTCTTCCAGATTCTTTCCTATCACTGTCTTGTCTTTATCGATACTTTAAATATTAATTCTTTTGATTAATTGTAGTTGAATACTCCAGCAGCAATATCATCGACTCTCCTTTGAGGCATTTGCCACTACTCCTCCATTATACTCATCTTTTGTAAATTCCACAGGGAAGTCGAAGTATGCAATGCCTTACGCAGGCAGTGACTAAGTTTAGACAAAGCTCAGTATGGAATTATCATTTGTTTCCTACTTCGAACAGCCAGTGTTTGATCACTGCCAACTCTTTATACAGATACCTGATCATCTCTTTCACATTGACTCTAGTTTGGTATTATAACATCTAAGCCAAAGTAATATGCTCCAATCTGAGTGATCTGATTAAAATCTTTAAACTAAATATACATCATACCATGAACTCTATTTGACATCAATGATAATACGTTCAACAAACTTATCCATTGCCTTTGACATCAATGACAACATTTCCAACAACTTTCTCAAATATCATGAGTTTCATATGATATCTTACTTGGTGTACTTGGTCGCATTTCAAGGTAGCTATAAGCTTCTAAAAACCAATGGCACACTCGGTGTTTAGCACGTTCATGAGTATTATCCTCAGTTGGAGTTTTCTCAATCCGAGCAGGACTTCCGAGCAGTTAATGATCACTTTTCTATGAGAACCTTGAGAGATCTTGATGACGAAATGCACATTCGTATTTCTGGCGAGGCCAAATCAGCGATGGAGACTTGGGCGGATTGGTTTATCCAGTTCCCTACTTTCACATACATCCGAGTTTATGGATATGTTGGAGAGCCCCTGATGTTGCCAAGGTATCCGTCAGACAAGATTATCTTCATGGAGTTCCTTAGACAAACGCAACATGTTCACTTCTTTCTTCGTAGTCGTCATAAGACTGCAGCTAATTTTCCATTCACGTTGGGAATTTACACGTGCAATGCTGCGACAGATGCCAGATTTATGTCTACTGAGATAGAAAGGTTCAAACTCAAGACTTATACTGAGAGGCGTTCCTATGATCCTCTCGGTCATTATGCAGATCGGTTAGAGCGAGGGATTGCACATAAGTCAGCACTTGAAGATTTTTGGGCTAATTGTGAAGATGAATTCGAGGTTCGTCGTCGTCACTATTGTAGACTCACTATCGGTCAGCTCTCTGATTACCTATCAGAAGATGTTGATGGTCTGTCGGATGATGGAGAAGTTCTTCTCAATTCATATGTCAAAGATCAAGTTGCTCGGCAGCCACTTCGCTCACCTGATTGGTACGCCAAAGAGAATACTTCTATTGAAGAGGTTTCCAGATCAGTTATCAAGACTAGTAAAATCCGTATAGAGCACCTGTTCTTCCTCAGAGTACACCTGCAGAACAACAAAAATTGGATTAGTTAGTCAGTCATGGCAGACTTTTGGACAACTGGATTGACAGTTTAGTTGCTGCTGGTCGGTGTCTTCTTGCAGATATTTATCAGTTGAGAAGTGATGCACATAAGCTTCGTCAGGGTGTTCAGTCACTTGAGATTGCAGTTGCAGAGAGTTTGGCAAAGGATCGTGTTCTTGTATCTCAGTTGTCAATTGCATACGATGCCTTGGAGATGGTCGAGGATCAAGATAAAGTTTTTACTTGGAGAGAGCAGCACCTTCTCATAACGGAAATATGCGAGAAGATCTCTACTAAGTTGTTTTCACTCAAGGATGATGTAGTTGGAGTGCTTGCACTTGTCAGCGGTTTCGTTGTTCAGATTCCATGTCATTATCTTCTCGAAGATGGCACGTATGTTGAGTTGGACAGAGTACAAGCAGAGTTCGAGAAGATGATTCGTGACAGCCTTGAAGGTGAACCTATGGCACCTAAGTTAGAGAATATTTCAGTGATTGCAGCCAACTTCAGAAAGGCGACTGAAGATTGTAAAGATGGTGTGCACACAATTACAGAAAGTGGCAGAGAACTAAAGAAACAGACTGTTATTTTTAGCAGCGTCAAAGTGCCAGATGACAGAGAGATCGATGAGTTCTTGGTTGAAGTGTTAGACCGAGTTGACATGGAGTGATCTGCCAGTTGGAACCTGTAGTTAGTTTCAAGGGTTGAGTCCTGAACAGCAGTTAACTCGACTTTCAATCTTGAGTTCACTTGCTGACTTAACACATGCTTATCTCATTCTTGGAATTATCAACACAGGAGTTAGGGTTAGGGTTTCCAGTTAACTGAAGGTAGTGGCCAATTAACTTTGCTTTAAATAAGGACGTGCATGCTTGCACATGGTCCATTTAGGTTAGATGTTTCAATTAACTGATGGTACCTTTCCAGTTAACTGTATAGTTTACTTCATTAGGGTTTGGCGCATAACTTGCATGCATTGCAAGAACTGTAGTGAACTCAAGGTGATTTTAGTGTTACCTACACCTTGATGTATATAAATAAGAGCTTTTGCTCATTTGTAATTAACTTTTGCTTGAAAGAGAAATATATGCTGCGCCTACCTTGCCCTCAATATTGCTCTTTTGGTATTTGTTCATGTGTCTTCGCTATTACGATTAATTGTTATGCCACATAGGGTTTCAAGAGATCGTAATGGTGGATTCTTTCCATAGTTTAGATAAATCTGTCTTGTGAATCTTTTATCGTTATGATTAAGCGTTATGCCACATAGGGTTTCGTAAGATTGTGATGATAAAAGCGTTTTGTGAAGTCTTTACTATTGCTGATCAAGTGTTATGCCACATAGGGTTTCATAAGATTGTCATGGTAAATCTTCTCATAGTTTAGATAAATCTGTTTTGTGAATCTTTTATCATTACGATCAAGTGTTATGCCACACAGGGTTTCATAAGATTTTAATGATAAAAGTTGTTTTGCGAGTCTTTACTGTTATGATCAAGTGTTATGCCACATAGGGTTTCATAAGATTGTGATGGTAAATTCTTAAATCTGTTTTGTGCCCAATAAGCTTGTTTAGATTGAGATGATAGTTGCGCCACCTTGCCTTCAAGTAGAGAATCTAAACACGTTTATCGTCAGTTAGTCATAACCTTGCTCCATTTCCTCATGCTCTGATTTTCTTGAGGAGATTGGATAGATTAGTTTAGTTGTAGTTGGTAGATCTGCAAAACCAGAAAAACTCAGCTGCAACGTATAAGTTCTTTCAAGAAAGTCTTGTGCCTCTACAGCTGAAACAAAAAGACAGGATTTAGTTTAGTTTATTTCCTTGCAAATACTTTGTCAAGCACAACGAGGGAGCTTCCCCTCCTAATTTGAAGAGCACTCATTGCGTAGTGTACATAGGCTGTGCATATCAACTCTTACTCCAGAGGTGCTAGTTCTTACGCCAACACATCACTTTGGCAAAATTGGAATGTAATTTACCATCGAGAATTTTTTATTGAATGAAGTGCATATTAACTTTAATGTGCTTTGTTCTTTGATGTTGAACATGATTCTTGGCAAGAGCAATACAACTTTGGCTATCACATAATACTTGTTTCACTACTACTACCAAATTGTTTCTTCCATTTGTCTTGTAGTAAGAATTTATTGCATAGCTCTTCAAACTTTAGGTCAACATCCATAGTAATGATATTGAATGTCTCAATGAAATGCTCATAAGCACATGGTAAGCTTTTTAGTGTGATTACCACCATGTCCTCTTCTTCCATCTTTCAACCAATGGCTAACAATTGATCCTTGATGTCCTTGATTTTGAGTAAATGCTCCTGCAACAACATTTTCTCATCCATTGTGTTTGAAAAAAGCATTTTCTTCAGAAAGAAGGCCCTACCTTTATCTGAAGTTTCATGAAGGTCATGCAAATGCTTCCAAATGTCAATTGAAGTTGTCCCTGTTTGGCCTTTAGGAAGCATGGCATCAATCACTGATAATTTGATCAACATGATTGATTCTCTATCACGTTCATCAAACTATCCTGATCTATACCTGCAACCGTTGGTCAGGTGGCGATACCAAGGACGATCTTTTCGACATATCAGTACTCAAAGATTGTTAGCATGCGTTGCTTCTAGGTGTTGCAATTTGCACCAATAAAGTGCTAGATGCCTTCCAACATGATGTTGGGTAATGAAGCCACATCCCTCCCACAATTCAAAATCACGAAAAACAAAGAAGCTTGTTGTTGTTAGAAAAACCACTGAATTTTTTGGAAAAAAAAATTGCAAAACCCAAGCAATAAGGTAAAAAACCCACGATTTTATTGAAAAAAATCAGCAAAATTTTTGGAAAAAAATCTGCAAAAACTTTCCAGAAAAAATCTGCAAAAAATTTCGGAAAAAATCTGCAGAAATTTAGGAAAAGACTTGCAAAAATTCCGCTAATAGCCACAATTTTGTACAAAAATTGCCAAAAAAGAGTGGACAAATTATGTTTTTTCTAAAACCTTAAATAAGTCTAAAACCTTCGGCAAGTAATTTTAATCCGAGTTAAAACCCGCAAATTTTGTAAAAAAAATCTGCCAAAAAATTAAAAAAATAGACCCATGAATTTTTTGAAAACAATCATCAAAAACCTTTGTACAAATCTGTATAGCTTTCTTTGGCACGTTCTTTTGTGTCTCTTGCATGCAATTTGTCACTGCCGCAATTTGTAGAATTCACATGCTCCCAGATCCCAAAAATTTACAAAACCCAAGCTCTGATACCATATTACAAAAACAGCACATAGAAAGTTAACCGAGATTGCATAAAAATCTACTAAGAAACAAGGAGCAAAAGCATCCTTATATAGGATTACAAATATCTTATCCACAAAGGATAAGGATGACAACTCATAGGATAAGATTGACAACTCATAAAGCAAAAAGGTAAATCTTATCCACAAAGGAAAAATATCTAAAGTCAACGTGACTTTATTAAAGAAGATTCCTAAAGTCTATCCTACAAACTAATTGACCATTACAATATAAAACATTACTTTAATACAACCAACAACAATCAACAATCCATCCCCCTGAAAGGCAAAAAAACTTAACTTTGACAAGGCCTCAAAAGGCAACCCAAGTTGATTGGATGCTAGTTGCATTATAAGGAATGAATCGAGGAATGTATTTTGTGCATGTTCCATTAAAATTTTGGATGGTACTAACAATGATGCAAAATTCACTACCTTGTTGGAAGGCCTCAAAATTTATGTGAATGAAAAATTGCCTTCAATCAATATCAAAGTAGCCTCACAAATAGTTATCAAAGCTATAGCGTCTAAAAAAGGCCATTAGGTGGAAAATTGCAAAATGGTTAGAACAAGTCCAATCATACCTAGAATACTCAATGAATTCACAACTAAGCACATATATAGAGAAGCCAACAAGGCTGCAAACTTCCTATATAACTACAACATCGATCAAGAGGAAAAAATCATATTTTCAAGAGAGGCAAAGTCCTGGAATGGGCTTAAACTGTTTGTTAGTAGTGACAACCTGTGTCACAAGGTTCGGCGAACTTCATACATGAAGTTTGAATTTTTCTGAATTTGAAATCTTTGTTTGAAATTCGTTCAAATTCACTAGTAATTTTTACAAGAAAAGCGCAGCTGTTTTTTAAGGTTCTGTAAAGTGATTTTTAGGGTTTTTGATTTATAAAACACCACTCCCTATCACTATTAACATAGTCGTCTCTAAAATCCGTCGCAAATTTCATTTCTGCCACGATTTTTGCAAATTTTGTTGCATTTTTTGCAAGTTCCACTCGATTTTTGCAAGTTTTGTTGTGTTTTTTGCAAGTTCCGCTTGATTTTTGCAAGTTCCGAAGCGTTTTCTACAAGTTATGCTCAATTTTTATAAGTTCCGCCGCGATTTCTCCAAGTTCTGCCGTGATTAGGGTTTGTCCATTGCGATTTATCCTTCTACATCAACTTCATCTCGATTTGCATAGTATGCGGCAATTCAATCTGTTGTGTTAATTTCTTTTTTTAATTTTTATTGTGTTTTGATATATAAATTAAAAAGATTATAAATTTGGGGTTGATCCCGCAATGCAACAGTTAAGTTGCAAGGGCAGCAATTGGGTTGTCTAAGGTTCGAATCCCATGGTGGATAGTGAGATTGCCGCAGGGAGAAAAAGTGGCAACAGGGTCAACAAAGGCAGCAGCGACGGTGGATATGGTGGCTGCAGTGAATATGGTGACGGCAGCAGTGGATATGACAACAGCAGTGGTTAAGGTGGTGGTGGCAATGGTGGTCATGGAGATATCGGGGATGAGGTCCCCTGTATGTGGCCTCACTGGTTCATAGCTCCAGTCAAAAGCGATGGTGCTGCCCCTTAGCAGTGATTTACCAAACCAAAAAAAAAAAAAGATTATAAATTTAATTGTAAATTCCAAATTGTGTTTTGATATATTTAATATGTTCTTATAGTTAATATTATTAATTTATAT
>VDFB02322591.1:15171-53521 GCA_007258455.2 Sequoia sempervirens | reverse complement strand
TTTTCATAGCACTTGTCGTATTTCATACTCAATATTGCATTTATTGCAGAGCTTTTTGAAGTTTCCTTGCCCAAGGGTGGCCCTTTTTAAGCCTATTTAAAGGCTTCAAACCATACTGATTCAACTACTGGTTTTGCAGTGGCACTATCACTAAAAAAAGTGTCTTCCTAAATTATTCCACAAGATGTCTTATAACTCCCAACTAGATCTGGTTCTTCCCATTTTAGATTTGAAAATGCATGTAAACGGTTGGAGCATTTTGCTTGAGTAGGCTAATTGTGTGCAGAATCCCATCCGAAAGTAAGCTTAGAAGGGGTTAATTCCGCTTGGGTTTCGCATGGGGTTAGGTTGCATATTGTCCAAATTTTAATTATCTTTCTTCTTTTGTGGAAGCCAAAAACGCGAATAACATTTGTAAGCAGGATTCTTGTTATGTTCACAAATTTTGTATGCTTTTTTCTTTTCTTTCCGAACCTAAAATCTTGACATGTTAAGTCAACAAGTTCATAATGTTAAATCTTGACTACATTTAACTACATTACTTCCTCAAGGAGGGTATTGTGTGTTAATTTGGGTAAGTTATTTTAAACTCATCTTAAAAAATGACCAGTCTTGGTAGTTAAGCTAGTTTTGTTTGAGGTACAATACTAGTAGTAGTGAAAATCATATGTTTAGGGATATTTTAGTAATAGGAATTAGGGTAGTACTATTGTTATTGGCATTATCGGGGGCAGGTGTATAGCTAAGACTAAAGTAGGGTGTTAATTTGTGGGGTGGGTAGTGCTATGCAGCTCATTTGAGCCTCCCTATCATATATATTGGTGGGTGGAACTATTCTAGATTTCTAGGATGTATATAGGATGCATCAATAAGTGTTCCATGGTGTTGCTAGTATTTGGCCTAGGCCTAGGACTTGCATATTACTATTCCTATCCATTTGTTTTAGGGGTCTAAATAAGTGTCAAATTTTGTACACAGTAATATCTACCATTTTTATTGTGTGACCTATGTGTAGTGTATGAAATTCAACTAAGTAATAAAAATACTAGCTTTCTTTGCTAAATGATCTCAATAAACACTACAGCTAGAGTAATTAGCCCTTTTCGATAAAAGAACCTAATTTACAATTAATCAGAGAAAATTATGCTAACTAATCTAATATGTTTTAACTATGAAAGATTATAGTTATTTAAACAATTTGAAACATTGTAAAAGGAAATGAATTGTTATTGTTTATCAAAAATAAAATGAAAAGATTAATTAAATGAAAACAAAGCTCGAAACGAATAATAGAGAACTTGACACCAAAATATGGAATTCACTAGTCTAGATGTCAACACTTAGCACAAATACCGACATGGTGTGTTTCAGTTCATATGACAAATGCTTCTAGAATCTCAATTTGTTTCAAAATGCATGCCTAGTTTTGTGCAAGAAGCAAAATAAAAACCCTCAAGAAGATCGCCAATGAAAAAACTAGAATAACCAAAATTTAAACTATCTAATCAAATGGAAATGACAAAGGAAGAGAGGAAAAGATATTGACAAACTCCTAAAAAGTTGAATATCCTCTCCCAAATCAAACTTGTAGCTAAAAGAGAAAAAATAAATGTTCTTGGGGCTATTTTGGAGCTTGCCTTTAGGTCAAGTCCCTATTTTGGTTTATCCAACCTCCATAGACAACTAATATTTTGAAAACGATAGATATGTGTGTTTCTTTATCCTAATTGTATTAAGGAGTAAAATAATGATTACAGTAGTAAAGTGAGTGCAATAAAATGAGAATAATAATGCTAGTAAATGAAGAATGTGATCCAAAATACCAAAGGCAATAGAAAATGGGACTCAACAACAATAACAATATGAAACAAACAAGAAGTTAGAGTAAACAACACAATGCAAGTCACCTCACAAAGCTAGGAAGAAACAATGGAGGCCAAACTAATTATTACAATATGGCTTCTAAAATTTTCATGAGATTAATAGTGCTTAAGAGTCTACACATGAACTTCATAGTGTTGGTAAGAGCTCAAAGTGTTGTTAACAATGGAGAAATTCTTGAGGAGAGTTTCAAGTTGCATGATAGATTGATAAATTGAAAGAGATAGTTCAAAAATGGGTTAGAAAGGGAGAAGAGAGAGGTGAGTAGCCATTAAAATTCTCTCTAGAGAAGTTACCTATGGATTGAAAAGGTGGTAGGGAAAAGAAACACTTAAAATGGTCAAGGAGTGACACAATATCACAAGACTATAGTGAATCAAACATATGTCTACATATTGCTCTAGTGTTTAAGCATTTCTAGTTTGGAAATGGTCTAAACACCAAGAACTAACACAAGGATGACACATGTGACATCATGTTAGGGAGAAACAACAATGAGATGGTAAGCCTTTGGCATAGTGGGGGGAGAAGGCTAAGGAAAAGGGCTAAATTTGAATAAAAATACACTAGGGGAAACAAATAGCAAAGCAAGTGCAAATATAGCATGAAATTGCAAGGGTGTGTGATTTTTTGACTTTATACTAGCTACGATTAGTGACATAGAATCATCATAGTGCTGATTTATTTTGTTAATTAGTATTGCACCTTTCCTACCTTTATCCCTTAATTATATGTAGAAGAAAATGACTCTAAGGAATTAAAATCAAACTAGTCCCAAGCCCCACTATAGACAATAAAGGAGTGGCAGCTTTTGATAACATTAAACCTTCAATTAGGATTTCTTTGCTTTCTTGACCTAATTGCCTATGATAAGAACTAAAACTTTATTTTTAATGGATTAGAGCATGCAAATGTCCCTAGTGACAATAGTGGATCTTTCTAAAGATGTTAAAGAGTCCATTAAAATTTAGATTTGGTGACATGGGGCATGTTCATCATGAGGTATACATCAATACTTACTTTCACTACTAATTCTCTAAACATAAAACAATATAGACCATTGGTAGTTTTCAAGGCTAAGATAACCTCTAAATTAACAATTGAATTACCTTAGGTTTTAAGACAAGGGTGGATCAAAGTTAGAATTGTAAAGCTATTCACAATATGCTCATTAAAGGTTCCAACAACAATACCAAGAATAGTGCACACCAATGAAGGCCTCAATTACTAGCACAAGTTCTAGAGATTAAACTACGTAGAAAGAAATAATGTCATGGCGGTGCTCATGTGTTAACCAATCTTTGAGAAAAATCTTTAAGGAAGTTGGAAAACCCCACTGTTCAAATTTTTTTTTGGTAACCAATATTTAAGGAGTTTCTAGATTGCTCAAATAGATCGAAATTGGTAATTCTTGGCATTGAACCTCTATTAATAACATTGAAAATGGTGATGAGATGCTCACTATACACCCTTCTTGGAGTTTTTTATATGGTTAGGTTTTCTCCAAAGGAATTTTTTGTTATGTGGTTGTGCACTTGTGTTCACTATTAATTTCTTTAGTTTCCTCATTTATTATTCAAATATTTCATATTGCTACAAGTTGATAGAACAATAGGATAGTCTACATTGGGAGTATAACTCATAGAGATAGCTTAGGAATATATTTTTGATGAAACACTAAGGTTGTTAACGTAGTAGTTTATGGATTAGGTGGTATTAGAGAGGATTTGTATAACTTGAGTTTTCTATTTTATGACATTATTGGCTTATTCCCAATAAAATGGGAGTAGAAGTTTAACACCTTTTGAGCCTAAGATTGAGTCAAGGAGGTGATTAAGAATGGTTAGAACAACAAGAATAGAATGAGGGTAAGATGGAGATGTAATATTTTATAATTTGGAAGAAAATGTGACCAAGATATAGATAGTTGAGGGGAAACTATATAGAGGGTTTCACATTCTTGCTTTTGTTGGATCTACCTTCTTTACTGAATCATTCTTCTTTAGTGAAATAGAGGGTTTCACATTCTTGCTTCTACAAAACTTAGCAATGTGTCATAATTTATTGCATTTGTGACACTTGACATTCTTTTTAACAAGCTCACTTCCGCCATTCTAAATTTGCATTGATTAACCTAATTCCCAAATCCATTGCACGTATAACAACCATCGAAAGATTGAAACATTATACCATTGTTATAGTCATTCATCATCTGATTTTTGCATTCACTAGCTCTATGATGAAATCTAGATTGCATGTAAAGAACTGACTAGGAAATGCTTGAACATTCTGATTCATTTTGCTTCTACATTCTAAAGTCGTATGTCCAAAATCATTGCAAGAATAACAATAACCATTAAAAGATGGGTACCTTTTTGCGTTTGGTTGTTTGATCAGTGGTCTTTTGAAATATTTCTTTTGGTTTTGAACCTTCTTGAAGTTTCTCTTCTTGTCATTTTTCTTTTTAGAATTGTTTGAACTTTGATCTATCTTTAAACTTTCACCTTTCTCAAACCCTAATCCTTCTTTCTCCTTAGAACCCTTCTGATTTGCAATTATCTCATCAAGCATTGTAGTTTTCTTCTTGAATCCTTGCTTTCTTCATATTTGATCTCAAATTCATAACCTCTTGTTCAAGCTTTGAACATTATTCATATTTGTCTTTTAGTTTAGCATTTAGGCAGTCTTCAACCCTTTTACCTTCTTCAATTTTCAATTTCAGATTGGTGATGATCTCATTTGATTGCTTGATCTCCTTGATTCTATCTATAGCTTTCTTGAGTTTCTCTCTCAGCTTCTTAATGCACTCATCTGCATCACTAAGATCCTTTTTTAGATCTTTTTTCTTAGATTCTAATTTATCCAAATCATCCAGGGCAGATTTGAGTTCTCCTTCCATGTCAACTACATAATCTTCTTCAGTAAACCCTTCAAGGATAATCTCTTTAGGATGAATAGGATACTTCCTTGTAGCCATGTGTTCAACCTCCAATATCTACCTCTGCAATCAAGCCAATTGAAGGAACCAAGCTCTAATACCAATTTTTGAACACCCAAAATATTGAGAGGGGGGGTGAATCAATATTCACTAAAATTCATTAACTTTAACAACTTTAAATATTCATCCAATGCATGAAATAAAACTTGGAGTAATGCAAAGGAACATTTAAATCATGTATCACATCAAAGAAAATTGTAAGCACACTAGATTTACGTGGAAAACCCAAAAAGGGAAAAACCAAAGTGAGGATTAGCTCACAATATATTATAACTGGTTATAAGATATTATAGAAAGGCTCACTTCTAGGTGGACTCACTTTTTCAGAGAATAGAGAATAGAAGGCATGCCTCACTTCCAGGAAAGAGGGTGGCTCATTGCCAAAGATTTGAACTGATGCAATACATCTACAATATGTTGGAGAAAGTTCCAAAAGTTCTGTAAACTGATCTAACACACTTCATGCTTCACTCTTATTATACTCTACTCTTTCACATCACATTCACACTTTGCTATTTTTCACATCATACACATACTCATACTCACATCCACATCTCCAGAACACCAAAATGTTCTTACATATATATGCATTACCTTCGCAAACACCTATAACATCAATTAGGTCGACCTAATTAGATGTATCATGCAAAGCAAAAACCTATCAACTCAAAATCCAACTACACACGCTTCCAAAACATGTAACACATCAAAATAGGTCAGTAGGGACATATAATTACTCCCATAAGTCCGATGAAGACTTCATTTAACTCTGCACAACCTCAAACCTTTAGGTCAACCTTATTTACATGAGGAAACAAAGAGATGAACCAACTATTCATCCACATACCAACACGCAAACCTTAAAATCATGTGCCACTTGGACCCAACATACTTCAGACACTTGTAAACACTCGCACAAAACCGCATAACCAAACAATCATTTGTGGTGGAATGCAAAACATTCCAAATAGGTACATTGTCATAGTAACTCTGCCAAATCCAAAGCGATACTTTGTCACTTCTAACTTCATCTATGGAGAGCTTCAAGATGTGAAAATTTGTATTTTGAATCCTCCAATAGGTACCAAAATTACCTTAGAACCACATAACAAGATTCTTCAAGGTGGAACAATGCAGACCTTAAAACTGGTTCACTGTACACTAGAAATTGTGCTCTGGGACTTGGACACTTTTGCAAAACACTTGGTCTACACTAGACCAACAAAACTGCATCTATGCACATCAACCATCAATGTATATACTACAACAATGTTGACATCAATGACAACACCATATTAGCATCACCAACAATCACCCCAACATCATAGTAGCATCATCTTCCAATCTTCTCTTCCAACAATCTCCTCACAACTCTTCCAACAGTCTCCATCACATCAATGACAAGAAAATTTCCAACAATATCTTCCTAACCTGATCCTCATCAAAGAATTCAAACCAAAATCCCTCAATTTGAGGTTCATGTTGGATACTGATAGCTACATTCTTTTTCTAAGTATCCATATAAATTATAATTCTTCCTATCCTCACCAAATAATTGTAAGCTATGTTGTCACAACTTTGTTTCAAAAGATTTAGTATAGATTAAACTATTACACCCACACTACCCAATATGTATGGGGAACTTAACCCCAATCCAGTGCTTTTCTTTAAGTAAGATGTGTGATGTAATTATTTATATTGATAATTCTAGCAAGACCATAAAGTTTTACCGAAGAACCCTTCCATTATGATATATGATAACTTGGGGAACTATATAAACCAATTTCCTCTACTATTAACAACAATTTTTTTTTCATTTGACAACATTTTGACTTTATCCCCTTCTATTTTTGTCACAAACCACATGGAAAATGCATAATTTAATCTCTTGTATTGGATCATGGATTGTTGAGATCCAATTGGGGATAATAAGCATATACCAAGTTTTTCCCAAGCCTAGTCCCTAAGGTCCCAACTCTTTCAAGTATGGCAAATGTTCCTCTTGCAACTAATCAATATATCAAGTATGGAGTCATGTAAAATGTATACTCCACTTCATAATTTATAATATGATTGTATAAACTATCACTTCTAAACTTGGTATACTGTGACATGCTTTGGCCTATCATGTTGGTTTTGATGTAAATACACATCTAATTTTCAAATATAGCAGCATTGGGTAACCCAAAAACTTTACTTGACAATGCAACCATATCTTCAATTTTATTTTGGAAGTCACTCTTGTAGAGTATTTTGGGAAATGTTGATATAGATTTATAGGGGATTTGCATCTATTGTAAATTAATTATTCTCTTGGGATTTTGATTGAATGATGCTTTTGCAAATTTAGTTGGTATAATCCCTACTTTAGTGTGGAAGGGAATATTAAAGGTTGCAATTATAGCCTCTTCACTTAATTTTACATAGACTCTACCATCAACCTTCACTTTCCTATTTTCCTTGTCATAGTTCTTCATACTTTCTATCACTATCTTAGAACAATATATTGATAATCGACAGGTACCAACTTTATCTAATCCATTCAAGATAATATTTTGTGCCAATGGGGTCAAATTAGGGTCATTCATTCTTTGATGAAAATTATCCATACTCGCATTCCCTTGGTTTATGTTTATTATTTCACCATAGGTTAGAGTAATCTAAGAGGGAAAGGACATTCCCTTAAACTCAAACTTCATTTTCTTCATCCGCTAGCTCATTTATCCTATAGAATAAGAAACTTTTGCAATTATTTACTGAATTTCCTAGGTTTTTGGATCATTCTCAAATCAAGGTTACATTTAATTTTTATTATCAATCTTAACTATGTTTTTCACTTAAAGATTCTCGTACATTCCCCTATGATGGATAATTGCTTACTTGTTTTTTCCAACAATAAATCTTACTAAAATTAAGTAAATTTTTCATAAAAATTGTTATGAATCATGACAAAGGAAAGAAATAGCTATGTATTTGGATCGATAAAAGCCAAACCTTGAATACTTCTTTTGAATGATGAAAATATGAATCACAAATAATAACAATGCAAAAATCACACTCTCACAATCACACAATGAAGTTCAAGATCTTGGCTCAAAATATAGAATTTAGATAATAAGCAAAGTAATCATAACTAAGATCTTGATTTGCTCCATTATTGGTTTCTCTTCAAAGTAACAAACTATAAAAAACATTAATGATATGATGCAATGATAATAATAAATACTCAAAGACAAATGATACCTATGCTTGATAAATGACAATGATAAATGCTTGATAATGATCGAATATTTGATAATGCTTGAATGCTCAAAATAATTCTTGAATACTTGATAGTGATAAGAGAGCTAGAGAGATTTTAATGATAAAAGTGCTAGGGGATATGAATGAAATGAAAGCTTCTTATTTATATGCTTCACTTACTATTTGATCAATGGTGGAGATTAATTTACAAAATCAATGGATAGGAAAATTCAAGATAGGGTAAGACCCAAATTTGAATTTGATGGAGAGAAATATTAGAAGATTTAATTCAAAATGATACTTAGAGAAATATATAAATATTAATTTATTTATTTTAGAAAAAAATATTTAATTTAAATAATTTTTTTAATTTATTTGAAAGAGGAGTGTTAGCTAATTAAATATCTTTTGAAATTTATTTAATTATAGTGAAAAATTAATTTGAATACATTATTTTTTAATTTATTTAAAAGAGGAGTGTTAGCTAATTAAATAATTTTTGAAAATTGTTTAATTATAAAGGACCAAAGATAAATTGAATTTAATTGTAATCAATGTTAAAGGGAAAATGATAAGAGATGAATTAATTATATAATTAAAAATTATTTAATTAATATAGATATGATAAACAAATAAGATAACTAAAATTAATTAAGAAATATTTAATTATCGTGGATGAAAAGAGCAAAATGATAGTTTAACTAAATAGTTAAAAATATATTTAATTACTTATAAATAGAAGAAATGATAAGGATAATGATGAAATGATAAGATGAAAATGCATTAGCCATTTTAGGTGCCTACATTTTCCCCCTTTTCGAGACTATGCATTTTAAAGTGTTGTTTTAAAGAAAAAGATTGATGGTGTCCCCCAATGAAGCATGAGATGGAGGATATGATGTTCCTTGAGAGATTGACTAGAAAACATGTCTTGGGTCATTCTTAGTACATGAATAATTATTTATGATGATGATGATGATTTATTACGATAAAAAAGCAACTAAGAAACAAAAATCAACACCCAACATATATCTTACCAAAAGATAAGGTCATCTTGTAGATAAGACATGGTCCATTGTAGGAAGGATGCATCCATTATGATCTCATATTTGTTTTTATAATTCCCATCATAGGAAAGATAATTTCATTATGACATAAAAATATTTTGATAGTGCTATTGAAAGATATGCAACAAGCTATGCAAGACAAATATTTAGCTCAATAGTTGAAATGTGTTTTGTTCATAATTTTCATTAAAGCCCAATATTTTAATATTTGCATATGATCCCAAGATACAAGAATCTAGCCCAAACACCAAGGTCAAGGCACAAGGTTTCCCCAACTATGAAAAATAAAAATGACATGGATAAAATACATGATAGGATATCCAAAATAAAATGATATATATGAACAACCAAGCCATGGAGAATAAGGAAAATACATGCAACTAGCTTATGATAGTCAAATGAAATGCAAGTAAGTGGAAAGTATGGAATATAAATGTAATGATGAGACTTCTATGTATAAACTAATAGAATACCCTAAGGGTCAAACATAAAAATTCTGAAGATGAATGTTGTTAATAGGCTTTTCCAAAGGTTCTCCTTCAGGTGTAACAAGTTTAAAAGATCCAAAACCATAGTTTGCTATAATAATGAAGGGTCCTAACAAGTTAGGCTCAAAATTTCCTTTCTGGTCTCTATCTTGTTGATTATTTTGATTCTCTTTTAGGACCATGTCTCCAATCTCAAGCCTTCAACTTTTAATTCTTTTATTATAGTTACAACGAAGCTGGTTTTGATAATATTGTATGTGATTTAATGCATTAAGATATCTTTCATCCAATAACTCAAGCTCATGCAATCTAGATACTCAATATTCTTTATTGTTAATGACATGCTTTAAGGACACCCTTAATGAGGGGATCTCATCCTCAATAGGAAAAATTGCTTTGGTTACAAAGACTAGGGAATACGAAGTGGCTCCTATAGGTGTGTGGATACTAGTGCAATAGGCCCATCGCAACTAGCTTCATTGACTATTTTCTTAGGGATTTTCAACATAGTCTTGTTTGAGGCCTTGGCTTGACTGTTACCTTGTGGATAATAAGGAGTGGAAAAGTAATGTTGGATATGGAATTGATAATAAAGATCATGAACATCTTGATTTTTAAATTTTTTTCCATTGTCTGTAATGATAGCATGAGGAATACCATAGCAACGAATGATATAGTTTAGGTAAATTTGATTATTTTCTTTTTAATAATATTGGATAATGGAATAGATTTAACCCACTTCATAATAACTTTGTGGAAGTGATAATGAACTTATGGCCAGTAGATGAGGGGGGATGGATTTTTCCTATGAGGTCATGTCCCCATTGTGAAAAAGGAAAAGGAGTAGTTATCAGTTGTAACTCATAGGAAGGTGCATAAATCATGTCTCCATGTTGTTGACATTTACAAAATTTCTTAGAATTTTTTTTTGCATCTTGTTCCATAGTTGGTCAATAATATCCAGTTCTTAACATTTTTTTGACAAGGGTAGGTCCAATAGAATGAGCCCCATAAATACCTTCATGTACCTCATGTAAGACAATTTTAACTTCTTTTGTTTTTAGACACCTAAGGAGGACACTATCAAGACTCCTTAGATAATGGGTATTACCAAGGATGACAAAAAGGGAAGATTGACAAGTGAGTTTTATTTTGAGCATTAGATAAATTAGATGGAAGGGTACCATCATGGATATAGGTGTAAACATCTTGATACCAAGGAATATTAAGACCAACAAGCTCACACACCAACCTAGATTTTAGAACCTCAAAATCCGGAATCAAAAGCTTCTCTATAAGGAATTCAAAATGATGAGCATTATGAGTCATGTCCGAGATAGATCCAATAGTAGTCATAACATCTAAAAGTCTATTATTTTCACTTGGGATTTGTTCAAAAATGAGTTGAAAAGTATTGTATGAAATATATCTACCATCCTCTTGTAGGGGATAAGTTTTTCATCCATTGTTTAATAATCACCATTCACTTTCCTTATGACCAATTGTGAACCTCCATAAATGTAAACTTCTTGTATTTATCATTGAATCTTCATTCTAAGACCAGTGATTAAAGCTTCATCTTTTGTAATGTTTGTGCAAGGGAAATAAAATCTATGATTTGGGGATAAAATCACCTTGTAGAGTGATAAAAATAATTCCAACCCTAGATCCATGTTGAGTATGGGAGTCATCAAAAAATAACTTCAACAAGTGTGAAGAGCTAATGTTAAAAATTGTCTCATTTGGAAACTATAAAATAAGGGGATGATTCACATCTAAAGGTGTATTTTATAATTGTTTTGCAATGATTTATCCTTTGATAGCATTATGATCCACATACTCAATACCAAATTCACTCAGTATCATATAACCCATTTTTCTATTCAACCAATTATATCAGTCTTAGACAAAAGGTACTTTAAAGGATCCACCTTAGATATGAACTTTGTTTGATGATTAAGCATGTAGTGTCCCAATTCTTGTGATACAAAAATAACAACTAGACATGCCCTTTCAATTGGATTATAATTAATCTAATATCAAACTAATGTAAAACTAATATAATTTAGATAGCTCTCTCATTTCATGTATCATCATTTTGTGTGAGGAGAACACCTAATGTAGCTGTAGTAGTTGAGATATATAATAACAAAGGTTTCCCTTGAACAGGTGGCATCAACACTGGGAATGAGGCCTAATAATCCTTTAATTATTGAAAGGCTTGTTGACACTTCTCGTCCCATTTGAATGTTACATTTTTATTCAAAAAAATTATGAAAGGTTGACACTTATTTTTTAGTTGAGCTATGAAACACCTAATTGATTGAATTTTTCCTTGAAGGCTATGCTATTATTTAATATTAGTTGGAGAAGGCATATCAATTATAGCTTTAATTTTAGTTGGATCCATTTTAATTCCTCTATGGGAAATAATATACCAAATAAATTTCCCATAAGTTACACCAAAGACACATTTTTTGGGTTCAATCTCACTTTATATTCTTCCAATCTATCAAATATTACTACAAGGATAGCTAAGTGAGAATCTCTTGTGACATATTTTTCTAATAGATTATCCAAATAATCTTCCATGATGTTGTGAAAAGGGTCATGAGATATTTTTCTCATTTCTCTTTAATAGATAGCCCCAAGTGCATTCTTTAAACCAAAGGGTATAACATTCCAACAAAATATTCCCCAAGGGCAAGTGGAATTTGTTTTATGTTGATTTTCAGTTGCAATACAGATTTGACTAGATAACTATAAATTTAATCCATTAAGGATAACATTTCATGTCTAATAGTAAAACTCACAATCATGTCTATGTTGGATAGAGGGAAATTATCTTTAGGACAGGTTTTGTACATATATAAGTGCTCTGGACAATGGGTTTATTAACTAGAGCTAGGATGGAAATCCACTCAAGATAGTCAATATTTATAATGAATCCCACATCCAATAACTTTTGAAGCTCAAAATTAACCAATAAGGCTACTTGAGGATGCATCTTATGAAGTTTTTATTTTACATGTTTTGCATTAGGAACAAATGTTAAAATATGAATTACCAATTTAGGGTCAAGGTCTGACATGTTCGCATAATACCATGCAAAGTTTATAGTTCTATTTTTAAAGAATTACATGAAGTTGTCATTCTCTTGTGATGATAAGGATGTTGGAAAATATATGATCTTAAGGTTTTCAGTTGTACCCAAGTTTACTTCTTGTGACTCTTCTATCAAGATAAAGGATTTTTCTTTATATTTAGACATGATAGGAAGCTCGAGGTTCTCATTTTCTTCTTCATATAATGATAAGAGTACTCTTTCCCTTAGAGGTTTTCCTTATAATATTCAATTGTTTGTTGTGAGTGAGAGGTTTTGAAGTTTCACCAAAATATGTTTTCTCATTTGAGTTCAATGAAAAAACTAGCTTTATGATCTCCCAAAGGTATAGTTTCTCTTAATCTTATAAATTTTACGATGGCCTCATCATTTTGGAACATAACTAGAACTAGCAGACCTTGTTGATCCCAATCTATAAGCTAAGGATAAGTGAAAGATCTTTAGATTGTGATGATGGGGAAGTATTTATAATATGGTAGATAAGGTGCAAATGGAATATTCTTGGAATAGATTTGTACTATGCATGCAATTTTGAAAGGTATCTTGATTAGGAGTTTCAATGATGGGAGAAGTTTTATCTTGAAAGGTACCTTATTAGGGGATTTATATCCAATCCCTTCATTGTTATTTCTTCTTGTGATAGATATAGGCTCAATGATTCCTTGTTCTTGACAACCTAGACACTTAACTTGATAACCTATATTATTAATTATTCAAAGTCCTTAAGGATATTTTTCCATAGGTATCTAATAGGGGCATGATCCTCTGCATCCTTATATAACCATGTTGAGATATCATCTTCAATATTTTCTTTTCCCAATTCTCCCAAACACAAGAATGTGGTAGATTTAGATTTGATAACCATAGTTGATACATCTTGCATAGGTTTAGGTCCACCATATGCTTTTGGTGAGAGAGGGAGTTGGCTCACAAAGAAAGCTTATTTCATGTTATATTCTCCTAACCAATTGTCATCTACTTGAACCTTGATCTCAAGAGGAGACGTGTGTGGATCAAAAAGTTAGGATAAGGTGGATGGGTCTATGTAAGAGGATGAGGATGGAGCTACTTGATTGTTAATAACTTGGGTGGGTTTTCAATATTTTTCTTCCAAGTTTTTGCAATACTCAAAATGGCGAGGATCCCCCAAAATGGTGACTTAGGAACCCTCATAGGGAAATTCTAGGCATTGACGATATGTAGAGGGAACAACTTGCAAGGCATATATCTATGGATGAAAAATAATAATATTACATGGGAGATCAAGGTCCAATACTTGACAAATAGTATCCACTATAGTGGGGCCAACTTGAATAGGAATTTTATTGTTCCTTTGGATTCATGTTCAATCATCATAAGCTTTTGTATTTTTTTCTTTTGAGAATCAATGACACTGTCAGAGTATCCTAATTATTTTACTAACTCAAGGGTACCAATGTTTAGACCTAATCCACCATCAATCATGAATCTTTTTAATTTATGCCTATGAATGAAGACCTCAAGATTCAAGTCCTCATTTTGAGAAGGATCTTTGAGAGAAAGGTCTTTTTCAGTAAAAACCAAATGATGAGGAGCTAAAATATGTCCAACCATGATATGAAATTGAGTGATATTTGTCTTTGGGTAAAAATACTCTTGAAGGGCCTTTTCTAGGATTTCCTTATATGTTGGGGATATTTTAAAAGCCCTAGAATGGATATTTGTGTTGGAATTTTATTTATATAATCTAGGAGGTTTTAATCAGATTTTGAAGATGATGTGGATTAATTCCCTTGAAGGGATGGTTTACCCTTACATGTATTTATGACACATTTAGGATATATTTAGAGGGTTTATAGTAGACACAAGGAAAGGATTCCCCTATGTGGGCTATGGTGTAATCATAAGGGACAACAACATAATTGGCTCATTTAGGATTACTATTTTTGTTTGAAGGTTCACCTTGTCCATGATCAGAGCTAGGATTATTGAATATCTTGAGATCATTATTAGTTGAAGGTTGATTTTCTACACTAACATCACCTTGATTTATAAGATCTTGGATAAGATTTTTCAATCTAAAGAAACCAAAAGTTTTATGTCATTTGGTCCTATGGTACTCACAATAATCATTTTATTTATACCATGGAGATTTGACAGTTGGTTCTTGATTTCTTACTTTTGGTAAGATGATAAGTTTATCTTGAACTAATTTTTAAATGAAAATTCAAGAGATTCCCCTAAAGGAGTGTATTTCCTTTTAGGAGCATTATTTTTCCTAGATGGTCTTCTAATACCTTGATTAATTTGAGTATTGCTAGTTGTAGGGTAGATTGAACATTTTAAACTATTCTTACATCTACCACACGATCATTAGCAATGTTCTTGTTTTTAGTCAAAATTCTTGGATTTTCTTTAGATATTGAAGGGTTGTCCTTTTGATCTTTATAATTTTTCAAAAAACCCTTAGTAATGAGAGATTTTTCAATTTCCATTCCTTTTTCATGACCTCATCAAAGGTACTAGCACATTTAACTCATAAGTGAGAGGCCAATTCGTTATTTAGGTTTTGGGTGAAATTATGAACAAGTTGCTTTTCTAGAATAGGATAAGGGAATTTACTTTCCATGTTTCTCCACCTTTGTAAAAGGGACACAAAGATTTTCCCTCATTTTGTTTTGCATTATGTAAATCAATCATTGAGATTTCATGTTCAAGGTTGTATGAAAAATGTGCAATGAATTTGTCCACCAACTCATAAAAGGTTTTGATCCCATGAGGTAAATGTAAAACTACTCAATAGATTGACCTCCTAGGCTTCTAGTAAAAAGGTGCATTAGATATGTATCATTATAGGACACCTCAAGACAAGCTACTAAAATTCCCTTATATGCTCCCTTAGATCACCTCTTCCCTTGTATTTTTCAAATCTAGGCATTTCAAAGTTTTAAGGGAAGTGGATCATGTTCAAATACTTTTCAAAAGGATAGGAAAATACATCTTCCAACGTATAGATATTTTAGTGTGACCCATCCCAACTTTTGTAACCATTTTTCTTAATTCTTTAATTTTTGGTCCCAAGTCATTTGTGGATGTGGATGAAGGTACAATTTTGGGAATGTATTGTTGTTGATGTTGATGTTGTTGGTGCTGATTTAAGGGCATGTGATATTGTTCTTGATGTTGTTTTTGACTTGGTGGAATAGGCATATTTTGCATGTTTAGGAGGTACCCATATGTAAGTAAGATCTAGAAAAGGTAGGTGATTGTTGGGGTGTGGCTTTCTCTTGGTGTATCTCTCAATAGGATTTACTTCAAAAATTTAATGTGCTAGGGAGAGGTAGTGGTGAATATGTAACAATAGTAGCTACCTTTATTGTTTGAGGTGGATTTTGTGATAATATTTGCATTGGATTTAGTTGATTTATTTCAAACCACATGTTGGGGTTGGTGAGATCTACATCTTTGCAAGGTGAGAAGGTATTTTAGTACCTTGTTGAGCTAACATTTGGAGATAATGATCAAGGTTATTAAATACATATTCTAGTGTATTTATTGCTCTATGGTCTTGTTCATATTCTTGCATGTCTTCCAATGTGGGCTCCCAATTTGGATCATCATCCTCCACATAAGGTATCCTTAAAGGATCTTGATAAAAAATAGGTGGATTTGAGGTTACTCTATGCTCATATTGACCATCACCCATGCTTTTTGGAATGCTTGACTCTTCTTTATGGGATTTCATGTTTTTCTTATATTGAGATATTATAATTAACATATGTAATATAAGACCTTAGACAAAATAATTTTTCAATTCAAAAATTTTGATGCTTGCTTCTCAAAACCAAAATAGACCAAATCTAAGTTGGATCTCCAAATGGTGCTAATGATATTGGTAGATAGAACTAATAGATTTTCACTTGAACTAGACTTGTGAGTCCAAGCAAGATGATAAAGATAAATATTGATAAAGTATACTTGAATTATACTTGTGATTCCAAGGAAACTTAGAGTGGAGGTTCCCAACTCAAGAGTAGCCACATGACCCTCAAGATGGTATATACACAAATAATATGATATGATAAAGATAAAAGATATGAGATCCAATTTGAACTTTGATAAATTTTTACAACGATAAGGCAAGATACCAAAAAGTTGTCCACTTCTCAAATAGTATAAGACAATATCAAGAAAAGACTTGTTTAAGCTCTACTTATTTGATAGTTTGATATTTTACTTTTGACTTTTGCTTTGTTTTGGAATGTTTTGATTTTTAATGATTTTTTTTTTTTGCAATTTTTTCAAAGATTAGAAATACACAAAGATATAATGACAAATAAAATTTCTTAGGATTAATTTTGAATGGATATATCCCCTTTGATTTCAAGTGGAGATGGAGATCTAAAAATAAAACATGCAAGAAACATTAACAAGCCTAATCAAGTGGGTGTGGCCAATAAATTTTGACTATACTTTACAAGCTCAACTAGGGTAATCCTCTAGATATACCACAAGGGTACATGAGGTCTAATCCATAGATGAAAGGGAATAATTTCAAACAATCAAGAAGAGAGGGTAACCCACTCTCCACCTTCACATCTCTAAGGTATAAAGTTCTTATAGTCTTAGCCTAGATTTAAAATATTCCACTTCCAAGAGGCGTGTATTTCGATTTACCCCCCACTCTTTATACTCTATCAAAAGATGGGAGTTAAGGTCATCCTCTAGAGTGATCACTCTCTAGGTAGGTCCCCTTAAAATAAAAACAAGATCAATTATTTTTATCCTCAAGATCACCACTAGGTGTGAGAGGAGAGCACAAGTAAATAGATCTTGGGGATTAAAAGATGCTTGTTTATTTTAGATTCCAAATCTGAATGTGAGATTAATTTTAGCCTAATTTCCAATTTGAGGAAGACACACCATGCAAGATTGATTGAAGTAATGATACCATAAATCATAAAGAAACAATGATTAATTTGAAATTTTAAGATAGAAATGGTGATTATAATGAAGGTACCTGGAGTCCAATGCTAAATTTGAGAAGATGATTTGATTCAATGTGAAGATTTCAAAACTAGCTTTTACAAACCTTTGAATTTACAATCTTTGCACACAAAAACCAACAAATAAGACTAGAAAAGAAAAGAAAGATCACTTATTTTTTATCCTCAATATCACTCTACGGTGCAAGAGGAGAGCATATGTAGTTATATGTTGGGTATTAGAATCAAATGGTTCATTCTAGATCCCAAATCAGAATGTGAATGGTAAATTTTAAGCCTCAATATTTAATGTGTGAAAACATGCAAAAAAAGACAGCCTAACGCAAATAATCATAGCACCAATGGATTTCTTATGATTTTAGAAATAATAATAGAACTCTTACAAATTTCAGCAAATAATTTTATAATCCATCAAATATATGTTTAGAAAATTGTATGCTCATCACAAGGTTGCAATTTTTATTTTTTAATATTCACCTAGTCAAACTAGATCCAATTATTTTGTAATATTTTATCCCAAAATAAAAAAATGCAAAGAATAAACCCTTACTAATTTTTTGAGATATTTCTAAAAATATAAAAAATATATGAAAATTTCATTAATTTGTGCCTTAAAAAGCATGTATATGTTGAAACCCTAATTGACAAAGAACTAATTTTTGTCACTGTTTTGACCTCAAAAATTAAAATACAAAGGAAAAAACCCTATTTAATTTTGGAGATCTTTCCAAAAATATTTTTGTAGCCTTCGAGATGATCCTAACATCTTTTAAATAAATTGTAGAAAAATTCCAAGCCATTTGAAAGACATGATAAAATCTTTGAAAATTAAGGGGTTTTCTTTATTTGATAATTTCATCATTATTTTGATTCAAAAATTAAAATACAAAGAACAAACACCTATTTAATTTCTAATATTTTTCAAAAAAAATAATTTTTTAAAAAAAAATTGAGATCTTAGATTTATGAAAATTCTTGAAATTTCAATAACTGCCAAATATGGATGATTTGAACTTTTATTTTTTATTTGAGCGTCTTGAGATCATCCACAACCTTCAATAAAAATTGTCTAGAAAAAATTACAGCCATTTGAAAATTTTGATAAAATCTTTGAAACCTTAGGGTTTTTTTTTCAACCTATAAAAGTTAGCTTCATTTTTTTTGCATAAAAGAGATAAAAACAAGCAAAATAGGGTTAGAAACCTTCAAAAACAAAGATCTAATAGGGATGTAGGTCCCACCAAGCATGCTAAAATGTAAATGATGGAAATGTGAATCATAAATATCAACAATACAAACTCACACTCTCACAATCACACAATGAAGTTCAAGATCTTGGCTCTCTAGATAACAAGCAAAGTCATCGTAGCTAAGATCTTGATTTTCTCCATTGTTGGTTGCTTTTAAAAGTAACAAATTTTGAAAGAACAATAATGATATGATACAATGATAATGATAACTACTCAAAGATAAATGATACCTATGCTTGATAAATGACAATATGCTTGATATTTTTTGAAAATGCTTGATAATGCTTGAATACTTGATAATGTTTGAATGCTTGATAATGCTCGAATACTTGATAGTGATAAGAGAGATTTTGTATAATAAAAGTGCTAGGGGATATGAATGAAATGAAAGCTTCTTATTTATATGTTTCACTTAACATTTTATCAATGGTGGAGATCAATTTGCAAGATCAATGGATAAAAAAACTTCAAGATAAGATAAGACCCAAATTTGAATTTGATGGAGGGACAAATTAAAATATTTAATTCAAAATGATAGTTGGAGAAATTAATAAATATTAATTTATGTATATTAGAAGATGATATTTTATTTAAATAAATTATTTTTTAATTTATTTACAAGAGGTGTGTTTGCTAATTAAATGATTTTTTAAAATTATATAATTATAGAAGACCAAAAATAAATTGAATTTAATTTTAATTAATGTTGGAGAGAAAATGATAGAAGTTGAATTAATTAACTAATTTAAAAAATATTTAATTAATATATATATATGTTAAAAATATTAAGACAATTAAATATCTAAAAATTATTTATTATTATGGATGAAAAGAGAAAAAGTTAGCTTAATTAAATAATAAAAGAAAAATTTAATTAATTATAAATAGAAGAAATGATAAGGATAATGATGAAATGATAAGATGAAAATACCTTGGCCATTTTTAGGTGTCTACACTTCTAGTTATGGAATTTTGTATCATTTTATGCTCCTTTGCTTTGATGTTGAGATTTCTCACTTACATATTTTCTTGCTAAAATTTCATCTCTTGTGAATTCTTTTGGATGCACTAGAGTTCTATGAAATATTTATGTTCGAGAAGAATGATTCATTTGATTTTTTCAATCCCATTAATATTTTCCAAAATTAGAATTGCATTCAATGCATAAGAAAGTAGATATGCCATTCATTCATCTTAGCGAGAAATTTTCATGCATAAATTATTATTGAAACTAGATACTCAACTTTTAAATTGTTCCAATGTGTTGAGTTCAAATGTATGGTGATTATTTGTGAGGCCTTTGGGTTGGATCTTTAATGTTCATGCAAATAGAAATTTAAAATGCAATATAGCTATTTTAATTAATTTGGGATCAATTTTGAATGGGTGTTGATTCTTCACAAGTGCAGGAAGTCAACTTGCTACTCAATTTGCACGAGAAGTTACAAGTGAACCAGATATGTCAAGGTATTTAAGTTTGGATTCATGTGGATTTTCTTGATGGTGATACTATTAGAAGGAATGATGACATCATTGTGACATGATTGAATGTTAATTTAAACTTTTGGGTGGATGACATCAACATAACATGGTATTAATGTCATCATTCTACAATTACATAAATTTTAAAGTGTACTAATTTTGTGTTTTAGCATGGTTTGGTTCAAATGGGGATCGAACTTCCATGGGAAAAAATGACATCAAAATGTACAATATGTAGACAAGCCTAAGTGAACTAGACATGTGGAAGTGCACTTAAAAGAGGAGGTTCACCATGACTTCAAATTTTTGTAGGACTCAAATCGGGTTTATAAATTAGACTTTGCAAGAAAACGTGAGTGAACCATAACTTTATCACTTGAAAGGGTTTGATTCAATCAAGGGTTAGACTCTTGAAAGAAATTAACTTGATTTATAGACATGCCGAGTGTAGAAACTCCTAAATGAATCAAACATTTTAATGGTATAACTTAGTGTAGTTCACTAGTGAAGGGGATTTATGCAAAAGGAACATTTTATGGGAAAACTTAAGTGAACTTGCTATGTAGGAATGATTCACAAAATTGATTTCAAACTGGTTAGGAAGGTGAAACTTGATAGCAAATAACTTGCTTATTTTGAGCTTGAATTTTGACAAACTTCAAAAAGAAAATTAGGTCAAATTTTTATGCTCTTTCCATCCATTATGGAATTTTGACCAAACGATGAATCAATATTTGTGAAATTTTGGGGATCTTGGGCCTCATAAAAATGTAGGGAAGGATAAAAGCAAAGAAAAAGAGGGGGGATCCTTATTTTTTCAAAATAAAAATGGGGTTTGTTGTGAGAAGATACACAACAATTTTTTTCATGCCTTCTTGGCCAAGCTTTAATAATCTTTAGTAGACATTCATTTTAACATTTATTTCTTTTGTTATAACTTTTCATTGATCCCTTTCTTCCAAGAGATCCACCATATTTGGATTCCACAACTTGTACACAATTCCATTGAACTTGACATTATTTGAATGAGAGGTAGAAACCATCTTCTAAATCTACAAAATCAATGAAGTTAAAATCTCTCACTATATCCAAAAAACTTTCAACACTTCAAGAAAAGAATACTTTCTCAATAGGGCCAAAACTCTAATACTAAATGTTGTAAAATAGGATAAGCTACTGCAAATAAAATTTTGTTAACTAAGCATGCAATTTTAAAATTAACAAACCATAAATTCAAATGCATGGCATCATATGTATGTGGCAATACCTTTTTGAGAAAAAAACTCACCATCAAAGAAAACATCAATAATAAATTAATCTAAACATTTTTTATGCTTATAAAATAACTTTCTCGCCAATTTGATAATATTTTTGTGGCACTTGTGTACCTATTAAATAACCCATGAAACTTTTATCTCATGAATGCACTATATAAAGAGAATAGGAGAGAAAAATACAAAGCAGTTTCCCAAAATAATATTCCATCAAAACTATGGAATCATACAAAAACTAACACCCCTACTGAAGGAGAGCATCTTCTAAGAATAATGAATTTAATAATGAACATTTTTTACTTGTAACTCCTAGTGGGCATGCCTTTCAAAGAATAACAATCCATAATGGAGTAGATAACTCACATGGGACCCACCCAATAAATGAAATGTCCTCCACTTTTCAACCTAATTTATATGAATGGGAAAGTACATTAAACAATCACATCAATGCATAACCATTACCCCCCCATGTTCCACCTTCCCTCTTAATGCCACTACAACTAATATTCAAGCCAATTAGGAGAATAAATAAATATTATCTTAGCCACATGGGCATCCAAGTACTCATTGTAAGTTGTTTGGAGATTTAGAATTATGCATTGGGATTATAATGAAATATCGCAATATTGTAATAGTTATATTGTTCATTATAAAAGGACCTACTACAACACTTTTTATGTGAATATCCTTATATATTCTCTGTTCTATATGGGCATTCACATGTTGGATCTTGCAAGGTTAGGATGACTATGTGGTTTAGGGCCGTAGTTGTCATCATTTAAGACTCCTTGTGCATGTTCTACATATACTCATATCTTGTACACCTTAATAACTCTCTTGATTTTGATTATTTTAAGAAATATCTTATATCCCTTGCATATTTTTGGTCCTTTCATTCATTATATTATATTTACACCCTCTTGTTGGAGTAACATATTATCTTACCATTTTTAATCCTCTAGTTACCCCTATGTACCTATTAGCATGGCATATTTATCTCAACTAGATCTACTTGATCCTCTCTTTTACTTGTTGTCTTGCATTATTAGTGAATCTTAAATAGTATTAGAGCCATTGAGTGATTTAGAGATTTTCCATATCCAATTATGATCAAGGGTCTCAAATTATGGATTCATGTTGAAAGCTTTATTTTGGTGCTTCATGAGTCAATACATACCTCACCATCACATTTGAAGCACCTCAAAAGTTAGAAATGACTATTAATACTCACCAATATTTGATGAAATTAATTGAGCCCTAGGAAAAATTCTCCCCTACAACTATTGTATAAATAAAAAATTCTTTGTTGGTTGACATATTCTCTAACATCATTATCATTCTACATAGGTATGCTAATTAATGGTATTATTTTATGTTTATCTAATAAAAGGTGTAATTTTAATTATTTTGTAGGCAATAATATCATCTATACTTGACTTGCATGTAGTAATAAGTATTGTGGTATTGTTGACTGGTGTATCCATAATTCTTAGGGTAGGGTTACATTAAATACAAAGGTGAATGTTTTTTTAGACTACAGGAATTAGGTAGCCCCCTATAAATTGCAGTGCACTTGGTAAAAAAAATTCATGTGATTGGTGATGTTGGCATGACACGCCCTTCGATACCATGGGGACGAGGGCAGACTAGACCTCATGACCTCTTGCCCATAATAGACTTGACTTGCATAGTAATAAGTATTGTAGTATCGTTGAATGGTGTATCCATAATTCTTAGGGTAGGGTTACATTAAATACAAAGGTGAGTGTTTTTTTAGATTGCAGGAATTGAGTAGCCCCCCTATAAACTGTAGTACACCTGGTAAACTTTTTTTGTGTGACTGGTGATGCTGGCATGACACACCCTTTGGTACCATGGGGACAGGGGGAGACTAGACCTCATGACCTCTTGCCTATAATAGGATGCTTTAGCCAATCGAGCTAGGGTCCCCAACCCAAAGGTGAGCGAATTATTATTATTTTTTTTGTATTTTTATAGTGATATATTGAGAAGATTTAATTTTTTCATTTTTTTATTGTGTGGAGAGTGCTTTGTAGAGCACAAGGCTCCATACTTATTTCTTTACCTGAGACTTTTATTAAGGAAGACTTTATTTAATTGGTCTAGGTGATTATAATTGTTGGTCAAAGATTTCTAAACTTCGACAACCTTTTTGATTGAGTCAATGGGATATTTTGATGACCCTTGAATTTCTAACTCCAATAAAATATTGGAAAAACCTTCATTGTAAGGTGAAAAATCTTTCTCAAGAATTGGAGTGAATGTACATTATGTACGATGCATATCAATTGTCCAAAATACATATACAAAACTTTATTTAAATTTTATTTTACTTTTCCCTTTTATATATTATGTTATATTTTTCAAAAGGGTGAAAAGTTCTTTTGATTTCTTACACCTGAAGGAGGTGAAGGCATATAAATTTAGATTTCATAATTTATTAAAGTGGAGTAACCTTTCACAAAGAAACTAAAATATTCCTAAATAATATTCTTTACATGTTTCTTACTCCTTGTAAGTTATTTATATAGAAATAAGCATAAATTTTATGATATGAACAAACTAGTTTTTTAACTTATGATAGGTGTTAAAAATATCTTAAAAAGCCTCACATGGTGGTGTGAGTTGTCCTATTTATTTTTATTTTATTTTCTTGCAATTTTTAGTTGACTGTCCTTGTTTCCTTAATCATAAACAAGCTTCGTAATCACACTAATATAAAGTGTCACACATTATTATTACTAGAGGGTCATTGCATTAAGTAACTTTATGGGTGTTATTGTACAAACACAATTTATAAAAGTGTCATTATTATATTTGTTGGGAAAGCCTCTTGATTTATATTTTCTTTGACTATTTTGAGGGTTCATAATTTTTCATCATCTAGGTTTTAGTTGTTTATTTAATCCTCCACTTATTGAATTTCATAAATATGGTTATAATGTTTGGCAAGAAGGGATCTTAACACATCTTGAGTGGAATGAAATTTCACCTTATCTCTGTAGATCCATTCTTAAACACAATGAATAGGAGGAGATTGGAAGTACTACGAGAGTAGATTTCTTAAGATTATTAACATGACACATGATCTCTATGAGATTGAAATTGCTTGTGTCGATATAGATTATCCTCTAGCTATATGGATTAGAATTGAAGTAAGAGTATGAAAATCATAATTACCTTTGAATATTTGATGGTATATTCTCGAACCATCTCACACCCATGGACATTGTAAAGAGAATCTTGATGATACTTCAAGTTCACTGGCTCCTAGTATGTTCATGAATCCACCAGTTCAACTTCAAGTCATTCATTTAAGGCTAATGGCTCTTATACTTCTCCCACACTTGTTTCTTCAATAAACATCTCAAAATATTTATATGTTTCTACATATACTCTTCAATAGGTTCATATATGTCTTTCAAAACATTGGTATATCTACTTATCAAACATTTATCATCTATTTATAAAATATCATATTGAGGATCTTGATGACACCACCAATGACATTTTATTTCATCTTGAATGAAAACTCCTATGGGATTGCATCTCTTTATTTTGATGTAACGAGGATACAGTATGACCCTTACATACTATTTCTACTTATATATACTTCTATAGTGATGCATCTTGCAGTTATTCTTGAGTGTATTAATTTGATTTTTTCAGAATTGGCATCATTTGTAAGAGCACTCAAGTGATTCTTATTGGTTCAATTTTCATCCATCTATTGAGATCCATTCTTATATGGTTTTTTTACTTTAATCCTATATGGTACATAACTTGATCGATCAACACTTGTCCTAGTTCAACATCAACTTGTAGTAGATTGAACAATGTTTAGAGTCATTGTCACCATATTTGACACATTCTATTTCAATTTCCTCCTAGTTTTGAGATGGAATACTCTTTAGTTAGGCTTGGGATTCTTGATAAGATATTGACAATTTTGAGTACTAATATGGTGACATGTAAGCAATTTTTAGAGAAATTCTTTATGTTACCTCTTGATTCCACCTCTTGAGTGAGAATCCAACAAATTGATAACTCACAATTTCTTTCTTATAAAATGAAGCTAAATTATTTGTTATAAGGATACCTACTAAAATACTCACTATAATACTATTTGTATCTAGATTATCTCTTATATGTGGAAACATTCATGTGTTCAATATTTTAGTTATTTCATGATGGATACCTAGTTTTTTTTGGGAGGGGTTATATGTCATTTGTATATCTTCTATCTTTTTGGGGGAGTTTTTCCTTCTCATACAGGTGGATGGTTTTCTCCTTTCTCTTCTTGAGGGAGGAATTTTTACATGGCCACATAAGATGGATACACGTTTGTTGAGACCCATCCTTATACATCTAAGGTATGCTTATGGAGGGTACATGGATTATTATATTTATGCATTAATTTAATATATTATCCTAGTTTTATGATCCATATATGATAAGGCTGCTTAAGTAGGTCTCTACTTGTGCAAGTGTCATCTCCCAAATAGATGAAACATTATTAGAGGCATCTTCTATATTTGGAAAATGGTTATTTACTCATTCTCGTTGCTTAGTCACTCACCTATTTGTCATTTTTCCTATGACTCCTTCTTGGTTATATCATGTATGTACTCATATCTTTTAAATCTTAAGCATTCTCTTGATTCCAACCATCTTAAGAAATATCTTGTATCACTTACATGTTTCAAATCCTTTGATTCATTACATTGTATTTGCACCCTCTTTTGGAATAACATATTATCTCGCTCTTTGAAATTCTTTGATTATATTTATGTATCTATTAGTGTGGCCTTCTTCTCTCATCCATATCTATGGGTCCTCTCGAGGTAAGATTATTGTTTTACGTTCTTAGTGGGTATTACCATAGTTGTTGATAAAACATTAGACCTATATGTCTTTCCCAATGGATTTTATAAAGCCACTCAGTGTTTCATGGGACCAAAATTTCTCAAGGATTATAAATAAACTATTTGTAATGATTCCCTAAATTCCTCGATCAATTTTGATATTATCAAAATCCATTCCCAAAAACTAGAGAACCAAAAACTAACTCTAGTTGGTTTCCAATTGAATTATTTAATTTTTCTTAGAAGATTTTGGCCAAATGTATCCACCATTTGTTACTCTCATTATTTTATAGATAGAGAAAATTATCTTTATTTAAAGTCATTAGAGCCTTGATAACATCATTTCCAGTTGGGAAGGGATTTATTGGGTCATTGTCTTTAGATAATTTTTTCCTTCTAAATTTAGACTTTGAGAAGGCTTGTGGCCACATAGAATGGCATTTAATTCTTGCAATGCTCAAAACTCTTAGATTTGGAAGCTTTTTTCTTTGGTCCATTCAAAACTTATTTTGTAATGCTTCAACTTGGTTTTTTGTTAGCATGAGAGTCTCTAAGATCTTTGGCCTTTTCCATTATGTCTAAAAGGTTTTTCCATTGGATTCTTCTTTGTATATTTTGGTAGTTAAAGATTTTGTTGATATGCTAGCACACAAAGCTTCACTTGGGTTGGTCAAGGGAATTTACCTCCCTTCCTTCACCTAGTCTAGTATCATGGGGTACTTTAGATAACTCATTTCTCACATTGGGTGAACAACAAGAATCTTTCCATGAGGCCATTACCTATCTCAATATATTTATTTTAAACTTTTAGTTGAAACTTACAATGACACAAGACACAATACTATAAATAATGTCATTTCTCATTGTCATGTTAGTTAAATATTTCTAATGGAAATGTATTAAAAGGGGAGAGTTTATGTTTCTAGAAATTTCCTTCATATCTAAATATTTCTTGTCATGCTCTAGTAGTATGTCATTCAAAGAATGTCTATTTCTGAATCTTCAGGCCTCTCACCTTGACAGGTAAGTTCTAGATCTACACAAAATTATTGAATGCTACTCATATTTATTATTCTTCATGTTGGGAACCTTCCAAAGCTACTTATGAGGAGTTAACCAATATTTAGATAAATTTATTGTAAGGAAATCTACAACAATCTTGTTGCTCTCATAGGTTTACCTAAGATATTTATTACCTTCCCTAAGACAAATGTGGTATGGGAGTATAGAGAGTCAAGCTCTCTTGCTAAGTGGGGTCTTAGATATATTGGAGGCTCTAAATACTAGAATATTCATCTTTGGTATTATATTGAGGAAGGTTCCCATATGGAAAGAAATGTTGGAAATGCATTGGTTTCCATTCCCTTCTCATCGCTTCTGCTTTGGTTAAAATCAAGGGTATATTTTTTTCTCAAAGTATTTAGAAATGTTTTGAGTGTGTAAAGCTCTTTCTCGAGTGGGTTGGTGATGGATTTAGGGTAGGTTTATCCTTCAATCAACAAAGTATTTGGTAATCTCCCATCATTAATTCTTCTAGCCTACCTTTAGTTGATTCCAACTATTGGCTTTCTGCAAAGGCATTCACACTATAAGGGATCTTGCCTCTCCCCTAGATTGGACTCCATGGCCAACTTTACAACTAAGATTTGAGCTCTCTAATTAATATTTTACTCCTATCTAGAGAATTTAGGAGATCACCCATGATGTCATAATACACAAGTTAGGTTTCAAGCTCCATGTTATTAGTGGAAATAATAGTGGTGGAATCATGATACAACCTATAGGAATTATATGATCAAACCACTCTATAGAATGCATAGTCCTTTTCTTTGGCTCTTATAAAAATCAACTTGTGTTGAGGTCTTCATTCTTCCCCTTCGCACTTGGCTAAATAATATGGTAGGCCATGGTCAAGAGCCTAAAATTACTTTCTTTCCATGAAGTTTATAATATTAGATTTTTCCTCTTGGATATAGATTGTTTCATCTCAGAAAAATTAGTCTAGATTCTCCACTTGTTACTATATTGAGACTTTTAAGAATTCCTTTTGGACTTGTTCTTGATACCATAATGCTTGGTAATGTTTGCAACATTTTTTCATCCTATCATTTGTAATTTTTCTCTTAGATATTTGTTGTTTTTGGGGATATTCCCTGTAGCCAATCAACATTGCTAGAATTTGGAACTTCTTAGATTTTCTATTTTTTTCAAATATGGAAGTTCTAAAGCTACTTTTTCTAATGAAGATACTAGTTGTAATTTTGCATTGACTAAGAAAATAAATGTGGTTTCCTCTAGGTATTTTTAAATCTAGGTGCACATAGAGAAAGTGGCTCTTAAGTTTCAACATTTACAAGATCTACTTAATTATTAGGGGAGCACCTCATGCACCATGAGTCGAGTTCCTCCCAATGGTGCCAGTCACACCATACCTCCTTCAATCACTTAAAAATGCGATCATTTGTGATTAAAACTATTTCTCATCGTCCCTAGTGCAACATGGATGCCACTTTCCCTTGTAGGATAACTTTTAGCTCTTGATAAGGTGCCATGGTAATGCACCTCCATCTAGCTATAGATTTTTTTACTATGATTTTGCACTTGCTCAAGTATTTTGGCCCCCTTGGTGATGTAGGATCAAATGGTTAATCAAGATAGGTGGGTGGATCTAGATTTTCTTGACTCTCTAAGTGGGTTGTACTTAGGACTAATCATCCTCATATACCACCCCTTAACACAATTGCATATGATTAAGTTGTGTTTGGTTTCTTACACCTTTTAATTATTTTTATTTTTGAAAAGAAATTTACAGTCATGTATGACAATTTTCACTTAACAAAGAGAAATATATGTAAATAAGTATTTAAAATCCTCATGCAAAAGAATAAATAACGTATCATCAAAGTTGACACAAGATATACCCTAGGAAAACCCTCAAGAGGGAAAAAACTAGCCTCCAAAAGTATCCATTACTCAATTATTATCTTATCAACAAAGATTACAATACATATGTAGAGTCCATGGATAGGTCTTTGAAACACCAAGCTCTCTACATGTATTCCATGTGAGCAAGAATGTATCCACACATCACACACCATGTTTCAAACCCTCACATATGCAACCTGCAAAAGATCCTCAATAATAACCAACCTTAAACAACTACTCACGTGCTTGCTTTTATAGACATAATCTTGCACAAAACCACCAAGTGTTATTACGTAAACCATGTGACTAATGCAATGAGCTTACAAAATTATTTTCCCCCTCATTTACTTTTTGATATTAAGTTTTTCCAATATTAAATATTTCCCAATGTGCAAACCCACATTAAATATTTATCTTAATGTTACCGCAACACATAAAATGACCCCAAGAATGTCTAACCCATGTGATGCATTCCCTTGGTTGTACCACAAATAATATTAAATTACATTATAACATTATGCAAGGTGAACAACACACCTTTTCCTAACAATTTTGGGCCATAAATACCAATTGACCATCTTTTTATTGTAAACCTTCTATATAATCTTATAAATTTATTTTGCTTATTATTAATTATTATTTCCATTAAAAAATTGTATGGAGAGATTGTAATAAATCTAAATAGAAAAGTAAAGATTCCTTCTAGGTGGAATCTAGGTTAGTGAAATTAATATGAGTAAATGAGTATAATCAATCTAAATTAATTATGTATGTAGTATATGGATATAAATTTGGCAATATACTTTATAAATAAATTAAAATGGAGGTTGATCTTAGCTCAATAATTGAGGAATGATGACAAACAAACACATTTCTAAAATTTGTTTGCTATGAGATATGAAAATAGTGACTCTTTGTTACTGAAATATGTTAAAAAGTCTATAATAGATTTGTGTTATGTGAACAAACAAGTTTGGTGATGTGAGTAAATTCTTGATTGTATATCTATACTTGTGTTTCAAATTCTTCTTAGTAATTGTAGCAATCTTGCAATTTCACCTATTATAGAGTATTATGCTCTACCTTTTCTAAAAGTTTGAGTTAATAGCATAGATAAATACCTTTATTAGATTGTTATACAATCAAATCATGAGGGAACTAGACCTTGACCAACCCTTTGAAATTATACAATAGTGAAAGCAATAAGCAAGCACCTAAGATGCAATTTCTTTACTCTTTTTATTTCACAAAATCAAGGTGTGTAGCTATTAATTACTCTAGTGCTCTCTTGAATGCATGAACTTTAGAATGCTTGAGATTATTATATTGATTGCAATAAATGTCTTTTAATACTAGCACATAATGTCATATTATATGAAAATTGTGGTTAGGTGGTTCAAGGTAGAAGGGTAAAGGAGTCTAGTTGACCAATTTTGAATGTTGAATTTTAAATTGAAAAGAGATAAATCTACAATAGTGAAGTTGCTTTCATTTGTATGAAATCATTTGAAAATAAAACAATAATCAAACTCAAATATCAAACAACTAAATGAAAATAGATATATAAATAAACATGATAAATATAAAGATAAAAAAAATGTATTTAAAAAATATATATTTATAAACAAAACAAAACCATTGACTCTCCTCTAATTGCAAGGGATTGGGACTAATTTTCCCTATTCATAATTAAAAAAATAAAACCATACTCCACAACAGCAAAGGAAATTCATGACATTCAACTCACCTTATTATGTATTATGTATATTCTATATGGCTTTATTTTTTGGGAGGTTATTATCTTTCAAAATAAAACCCTAAACCCGTTAAACAAGATCATTCTCTGCCCTGCTCGGTTGAATTGTAACATCATTTTTCATGAACATTATCATTTTCATGGCTGCCGATCCAAAAACATGAGTGACTTTACCAGCCCACTTTCATTCCCTGGAACTACTTCTAAACTCCCCAATCAAAATGACGTCCTCTGCCAAACACTTCCTCAGAACGCCGCTTACCCAAATGTTAACTGCAAGAATACACGGTGGGTTTCACAGGATTCAAACCCCACACATAGCCATATTGCGTTCCATAGTAACAACACTCAATACCAATGAGGCAGCTGGAGCTGCTCAGATACTATTGCAATCAACAGAAGATGCAAAAGTCTCAGAAGCTGAAACGGGTCTCTCTGAAATTCACGTGGATGTCTCAGATATCCAAGTGAGTCCGACTGAAAGAGTAGTAAAAGAGACAGGCAAGGAAACGACAATGGAGAAAGACATGACCAGCATGCCCAAACGCATTAAAAGAGGTAAGCCCCAAATTCCTGAAAGCCCAGTTGAAAATCTTATCAAAATCATGCATAGTGGCCCCTGGAGCCCTAAGTTGCAAACAAAAATGTGGAAGGCAGCCCCTAATTTAAGCCATAAAACAGTCATGGGTGTTCTGGGTAAGGCGAAAACATCAAAACTTGCCATTCGGTTCTTCAGATGGGCTGAGAGAAACGGGTTCAAACATGATAGTTGGACCTATTTTAAGATGCTTGAAATCTTTGGCAGGGCTAAAAAAATCTGTGCTGCCAGGACACTCCTATTTCAGATGCCTGATAAGGGGGTCCGGTGGAAAGATGATGTTTTCAATAGCCTGATTAAGTCCTATGGCAAGAGTGGGATTGTGATGGAGTCTGTTAAGATGTTTAAGACAATGAGGGAAATGGGTGTAAAGCCTACTCTTTTGACATACAATAATTTTTTCTTTGCTTTGATTAGAAGTGGTAGGACTGACATGGCCAAGAGGTATTATAATAAGATGTCGGAGGATGGTTTGAAGCCTGATGTGTTTACTTTTAATATTCTTATTAGGGGTTTTTGTCTGAAGGGCAAGTTTTGTTCTGCTCAAAGATTTTTGAATGATATGATCAGTTCCGGCATTAGCCCTACGGTGGTGACATATAATACTCTTCTGGATGGATTTTGTAGGGCGGGGAAATTGGATGATGCCCTGAATGTGGTGAATGAAATGAAAGAGAAGGACATTTCTCCTGATGTGGTTACATACACAACTTTGATCAAAGGATTTTGTAAAGAGAACTCTGTGGACAAAGCCTTAGAGTGTTTTAAGGAGATGGTCAGCAAAGAAGTGAGTGCCGACGAGGTTACATATAGTACTTTGGTTCCCTGCCTGTGCGAGGCTAAAAAATTGAATGAGGCACAAAGATTCTTGAATGACATGGTGCAACGTGACATGAAACCCAGTGCTTTGATGTTTCATGCTTTGATAAATGGTCAGTGCAAGGCAGACGATATGAAAGGGGCAGTAGAGACTTTTGATCATATGTCCAAGTTAAGCATTTTGGCTGATTACGCAACCTACAAAGTGCTGATTATTGGCCTTTTTAAGAGAGGAAAATTTGATAAATCTATTGAGATCTTGGATGATCTTTTGCAGAAAGGTGTTTTACAAGATCCTGAAAAAGTTAGGTCCGAATTCAAAGCATATGGTCCTATGATCAAACATCTTTGTGAAATAGGTAAAACTCAGAAAGCAGAAGAGCTTTTTAGAAAGTTGCTTAAAAGGGGAGATCCGGATTCTTCAATCTTTGAAAATATTATCCTTGGTCATTGCAAGGAGGGCACACCTGAGGCAGGTTTTGACCTTCTTAAAATAATGCTAAGGAAAAGCCTTACTGTAAGTGCTGGTACATACAATGCTTTGATAGAAAGCTATCTGCAGAAGGGGCAGCCTCCAGAAGCAAGAACTGTTTTAGATAAGATGATTGAAAGCGGTCACTTGCCTAGTGCTACTATATTCCGTGCTGTCATTGAAAGTCTCTTTTCAGATGGTAGATTTCAGACTGCAAGCAGGGTTATGAAAATTATGTTGGAGAAGGATGTGAAAGAGAATTTGGATCTAATGCCCATGATTTTGGGAGTTCTACTTGACCGTGGGCACATGGAAGAAGTCTATGACCGCCTTAATTTGATGTTTGAAAAGGGTTGCATTCCTGATTTTAATAAACACATAGATGAACTTTGTAAGAATGGGAAATCACCCACAGCTCAGAGATTGCTAGTATTTGTTATGTTCAAGGAATGTAATATAAGTACTGCAACTTATGATACAACTATAAATGCTCTTTGCAGTGATGGCAAACTTGATGATGCTGTTTATCTCTTACGTGGAATTGTAAAGAAAGGTTGGCCACTTAATCTGAGCTGCTATGATACCTTGGTCAGAAGCCTTCAAGAAAAAGGCAAAACAGATGATGCAAAATATGTTACAAGGGTTATGCACAAGAGTGGTGCAGGAAAGAGTTGAAAGCATTGCCAACTATATTTACTTAAATTGTAGAATCACAACAGTGATTAGTACTAATCACCAGAGGAAATTGAATCAGAATTTTGACTTGGTCACTTTTCAAGAGAATCTATGAATGCCCTTGCAGGAGATCATGGAACAATATTCATTTTATTTGAGATGCTTTTTGTCGGATCTGCTCTAAATTTGTTATTATCGAGTGAGATGCAGGCTCTAATTCCATATCCAGAAGCGAGTGATTCATGGCAAAAGAGGCAGTCACCATGAAAGATTTTCAATAGAGTTTTTTCATGTTTTAATTGGGGTGACAATAAATTTGCTTTTTGTCACCACATCAGTTCATTGCATCTGGCATCATTATCTCATAATTCACATTTTTTTCTCATGAAAGGCACCTTTTAATAAAGTAGTAAATGTTCTAGCCGTACTTATTTTTAAATATTATAGGAAGTTAGTTTTCATAGAACCAATGCCAATATTTTATTCTTTATAATGCAGACTTATATTTTTTTACTTCTTACAGTATAACTTTACCAATTATCTACTTGATGATAAGTTACATTTAAAGCAAAGAGTGACTCCTGCCGACTGACAGCGAGTCAGTTTAAACTTTCAGATAGGTGTATGAAAACTCTGGTCGTCAATGAAGATCAGTTAGGAATACATATGACTGGGATTATCAGGGCTTAAAATAAGATATAATATGAGGCCTATTCTGAACATTACTTCAGAAATATGAGGCCTATTTTGAACATCACTTCACAAATATGAGTTTTCCATGTCTGTTAAAAATGGCAGCTGCACTTTGGTTTTCAATTTATAATGAAAATTATGCAATTCTAAGGCATATATTGATTTCATAAAAAGATGTGCCCTATATTGGAAAATGAATGAAAACATACGAAACTGGACCCTGAAAAAAAATATAACACAGATAAATTGGAAGAGGAACTAACCAAATTACAAAATAAATCGAATATCTCGATAAATGAATTGGTTCCAAGAACTTAAACCTAGACCAGAGGTATTGGATCAAAACTTGAACTCAAAGTTGAATTTATAGATCTTTTACTGGAGGACAACCCTGTTCGACAATCTTGAATTTCATGTGCAATTTGCATGGGCCTTATGATGTACTAGTCAGTTAACTACTTTGTCCTTCCAAAGGAAAGTGAAATGTTATGCAATTTGGAGGGCTTCGTATGAAGAATTTTTGTAGCATGGGTTTTCATAGGTATACAGATGACGTGACCGTTCAAGTCTATGCTAAGCTCCTGCTACTTAGGAATTTGTGGGGCTAAATGAAAATGCTTTCCCTCCCTGATTAATAGGAAAGGGAAAGGAATTCCTCTGATACCCATTCTTCTCATTGTATTAACAATGATTGATGCAGTGTGGGATTAGTACCAGAAAGCAAGAAACAGGACGTCAATTTGAATCTCAGTCCTAATCAAACAAAGCATCGAATTAATCTGCCCAAAAATGCAATAAAAATAGGCCCAAAACATCAACTCCAATGCCTTAAGATAATATAGGATCAATGGGTAAAAGACTCAACTGCACCCAAACAAACATAGATTCAAGCAGCAGATTTAATTTTGCACTGTTGAGACAAAGGGCTCAGATAATTTAAGTATGGAACAAAGGGTGCAATACAAGGCTCCATGCATCCCAGTACTACTCCATCAAATGAAGCATGCAACAACAAGACTTTATCTATCCTGATTCCCAGCATGTTAATTGGAATACGAGTGTAGCAAATCTAATACAAAGACTCTAATCCTTATTACAAGTGATCAGAACACAGACCACCATTGAACCCAAATCTAAAATTCAAGCACAGGTAACAAAGTTCAAATGCATTGGAACTCAGAGGCCCAAGGCTGCCTCAAAATCAACAATAGTAAATTTACAAAATGAAATTTTCAATCATCCAACTGCATTCAGTTTTCTCTCACACATATGCCAGAAATATTTGCCATATTATGCTACTAGGGTCATTCTACTTGTAAATGCATATTCACATCAAACGACCAGGGTCTTCTGTGGGGAATCTATGTTCATAGTTCTTTGTAGTCTCTCTCATGGTGTGGAGGTTTGAGTCCTAGCGAACAAGGAATTGAAAACAAAAGCTCAAATGCAAAGGAGCTCAAAAGACTAAAACTGCTCTTAAAATCTGTAATATCAAATTGGAATTCTGAAGCATTTGGCAACATCCAGTTCTCATACGATACAAACACAACTTTTGTCATTTTACTTGTATATTCTATCCATAGCGAGGGCCAAACCAAGAGCCTAAGTTAAAGCACTTATGTTCATTTGACCTCGTCTCCTCTTTCAAGAGGAACCCGCGTGTGCAGGTTCTATTGATTGTGTCTCCTGTTGTTGTATTGTTTTGTATGGATTTGTGTTTCTTATTGGCATAACACTGCAGTTATTCTACCAGGAAATATAAATCTGGAGCATGCGTTTGCTACTCTTGATTGCATAGTCTTTGTGTGAAAGCTTCCAGACAATGGAAACTTTTTCCTTTGTTTTTTTATAGCATTGCACATTATTTTGTGTTCCTTTGGGGATTTTATTTTAATATTTATTGAGAGGCGTCTGCATAGATTTTAACCAGCACTGACATTAGGATAGACTCTGTAGTCAAATCTACATGTTTTTTGGAAGGTTCCTGGCTTTGTGATTTTATTGAGAACTTCAGTTTGCAGTCTTCCTGTTGCACTGGGATTTATGTATGGTTCATTCCAGTAGCATGATTTTACAATTGTGGAGGCTACTTAATATTTGTATAAGAGCAGTGCTGGAAGTTACTTTTTACTGTGTAGCCATTGTTGCTAGAATTTAATGTAGCATTTGCTAACTTGAATGTCTGGGTATGATATCTCTATTAGGAATGTAGATCCATGGGCTTATAATGTCTATGCACATAAATATTGTGTTTCCATGTATGTTAGACCTGATAAAAGAGATATGTCTACAAGGAAGCACTACCACATGATGGAGTATAGCTTGATTGCATTATGGGACTGCAAAATATTTATCTTGGTAATTCTGTGATGCAAGAGGTTTCTGAATTCAGGATCAGTAGATAGGGTTTGAAGTTGCAGTCGAGGAAAAATGGCCCCTGTTTGTTGTTTGCAGAGCAGTGTGATTCCACCAGATCCAGTTAATGATTGTCTGCAAGTGGTGAAAGTGCCATGCCTCAAACACTGTGGTTATAGACATAAACTGCTATTATTCTGCAGCATACCCTGTGAACCCAACTTTTGTCAATAAACAGTCTGCATTTGTTGTTTTATTGCAATAAACACATTTTATTGCATGTTATGTCTGAGCTTTAAATGATGATGTGTCAGATTCTGAATTTCAAGTAAGCCTAATTAGATGTTTTACATGTAAATATTATTTTTGTAGGAAATGCTAAAAGATACAATCAAAACTAAGACATACCAAAATGTGATCTATCATAATTCATTCTCTTCAAGGATAAAGTTGTACTTGATGTTGGAGCTGAAACGGGAATTTTGTCCTTTTTTTGTGGTAAATGAAGATATTGTTGCTGCAGTGACAAAGGTATGAGAAACAAACCCACTATATCTATTAGTTGTTTCTGTGACATTCCATTTAGAAAATTCATTTGAATTGATTGAAATTTAACTCCACGCCTTATGGATCTTGCTTTATCTGAATTATTACAGCTATGTAATATTTGGTAGAGTATTATAAATGCTATAAAATGATTGTAATTACATGATGTATTGGCCTATTTTTTAGCACAAAAAAAAAAATCACGGCTTTCTTTATCTAAATAAATATTCTCACAAAATCTGTTGGGTACTTGTTTTGAGGATTCAAGAGCTATTTTCAGTTGTCAGATGAACTTATTGAGTCAGTCTCCTGTTGAGATGCTTCAAAGGTTATCTGTTACATATTTTATTTGCTAGCTGAAGGATGCCATTTGCTGAAACTGCAAGTATGTGGCAATTTAGATGGTTGTCCTCTGTGAACATTGTCTATAGTTTATTAACTGTAGCCTGTTAATAATGAGCCTGAAAATGATATGCCTTGTACACATAGAAAGTTGGATGAATTGTCTTTCTCTCGTGATTATGCTTCTTGGTGCGAACATGTTTTCAAGCATGTTCTTTTAGTTACCTGCATCATGCTCTTTATTTTAATATTTGCATATAAGCTTATAAAATACCAGTAAGATTGTAGAATCGAACTTTATATTATTGATTGTATTTGCATAAAATACTAACAAGAACAAATGTACAGTGTAGTCTTGCTCTTAAACAACTTGCCTTATCTTTAGTTTATTGTCTCTTGATAGTCGAATAATTTTAAAAGTGAACTCATTCTACCTTGCTAAGGGCACACTCACACATGCTAATTTTAGACTTGAAATTTGAACTTGATTT
>VDFB02322591.1:0-12573 GCA_007258455.2 Sequoia sempervirens | reverse complement strand
ATCACCTATATCAGAATTATGTAGGCAACTTTATGAGGTGAATAAGTTTCTTTTAGGAAGGCACAAGACAAATTTTCATTTTCTTCTGTCAATTGGTGCTAAAAATCTTAGAAAAAGAAATGTTAGAAATTAATATATATCTTTGTGAGAAAAGAGGTGGCTTTGAACCTAGGAGGAATATTGAGAAATTAATTTAGCACCAAATTTGTGTATAAAAGATGGTTGGGCAAATTGTAAGGATGAACAAAAAGTTAGAAATAATTACTATTTTAGGTTGAATTCATACCAAATTAATGCATTTGATGATGGTAGGGTACCAAAAGGTATTTATGATGATGGAAAGGTGTTGGAACCATCATATAACTCAAATAAAATTTATTCTCAACCAATCTCCAAATGAATTGGTCATAATAGATCCCAAAATCGAGGGTCCACAATTTTATAACTTCTTACTTCAAGGGTAGGGATATGCCATCAAGAAGGAAAAAAAAGAAGGTTCATCAACAAATTGTAGATGGTTATTTAGGCCAAGACACAAACAAAAAGGGTGTGAATTTAATAGGAATAGTAGACAACACAACCCATTCTCTAATTTATATAGTGATGGGACTTCTGATCCCATTTTATTCACATCACCCCCTGTGACATCTACAATAGATTTTATGGGATCTCTAATCCCTTATCACTCTAGATAAAAAGGAATAATCAATGTAAAATTGATTTGGAGGTTTGAATGATGTTCCTCCTTAGTTCCCATAGCTTTTAACTCATTTCTTGATAATTTTCATGTAATTTCAAACAAGAATTACTACACATGGATGATTATGAGAAGGGGATGATGGGTTTTATCATATAATACACGTTTTTATCATCTTGAGGTTCATGTATACAATTTGGGTACCAAAAATGATGGATCTAAATTTAACAATTTATTTTTCATACTAATTGTTAAACACCTATTCAATTTTTGGGTCCATTGTGTTTCAAATGTATCTAAGAGATCAATAGTTGTGTTTGAGTTATAAATGAAGCCCACTATATTTTTTTATAGTGTAGGAAGACTTTGTATTATATTTATGTTTATAATAGATGTCTCTATGGCTGTTTATGACGATTCATGGAAATATGTAATTGTAGTTATTTGTTTCTCCTACATCATTGGTTGACATGAATGTTAAGAAGATTTTGTGTGTGCGTGATAAAACCTAATGTATTACAAATGATTTGTAATAATTATTCCTTTATTCCATATGAGTCATTGTAGTTCTCTTTATGGATTATTGAGTATGATTATTGTACAAACATAATATCTAGTTTTCATAAGACAACTAACATGGTTTTGTTGATGTTGTACTCTTTATTGTGCATGACTATTACCTAATGGAGTAGGAACTGATCTATATTGGTTCAATATCAAACACTTGTCTTGAAAAACCTCCATTATTGTTAGCTATAGGTTTGGATTAGAATTTTATGCATGATATCAATGGTACCTTAATATAAACCAAGGAACCATTTTGAGCAAACCAAGACTGTTAAATTATTAAGGAATCATTTTCAATATGTATGCACCTTGCCAGTGTATGTAAATGATAAAATGAAAACATCTTAAGGGATCCTAATGATGTTAATATCTATTGGTGCATGTGCAAGGTGTGTTATCAACTATATAGAGGTCTTACATAGCTAGTTAATCTTTACCTAGTGAAAACTATAGGGGTCATGTGTACATATAGGTATTGTTATTTTTTCGAGTCATGTTATATTATAACCGATTTATAGTAATACCTTTTCAAATTTAAGTTGAGCCCAAAGTGTAGAATATATTTCCCACTCTCAAAGTAGGCCTAAATAACCATCTACAATTTATTGATGAACCTCCTTTGCATTCTTGATGGCATATCCCTACCCTTGAAGTAAGAAGTTATAAAATTGTGGACCCATAGTTTTGGGATCTAACTTGACCGATTCATTTGGGGATTGGTTGAGAATATATTTTCTTTGAGTTATATGATGGGTCCAACACAATTCATCATCATAAATACCTTTTGTTGAACACCTAGAGGGGGGGGGTGAATCAATATTCTCTAAAACCACTTAATTGACTTAAACATTTAAACATCCATATGAAACATCATATTCAATTTGTAGTAAGGAAAGAAACCATGAAAACAATCATCAAAGCACATAACACATGAACACCAGATTTTTACGTGGAAAACCTGAAAAGGGAAAAACCATGGTGAGGATTAGCTCACAATATATTATAACTGGTTATAAGATATTACATAATGGCTCACTGCCAGGTGGGCTCACTGTTCAGAGGACTCACTATCCACAAAATGAAAGAAAGATAGAAGAAATGGCTCACTGCTAGGAAAGAGGGTTCGACTCATTGCCAAGATTTGAACTGCTACAAATGCATCTACAATATGAAGAAAATATAGTTCCACTGAAGCTCAAAACTTTGAATTTACACACTCCATGCTACTCCATTCTTACACTCTTCTCTGCTCTACAATCACATCACACTCAGAAACTTGAATTTTAAATTCGCATTCACAATATAATAGTCACACCATAATACATGACAACATTGAAAATGATCTTCTATTTATACCCATTACATTCACAAACACCTACAACATAAATTAGGTCAACATGATTAGATGTATCATGCATAACATAACTTATCGGCTCAAAAAATGCTTCACACCACAACACAAAACTTATAACACATCAAAATAGGTCAAAGGGTACCTATCATAACTCACATAAGCTGATTAACACTCCATTTAACTTTGCACAACCCCAAACTTATTAGGTCAACACTGCTTGTGAAGAAACACCAAAAATCACCAATAGATCATCCAAAAACTGACACATGGACCTCCAAAACACTTGCCACTTGCATCCTAGATGTAACTAACACCTTCAAACACTCCCACAAATCCACATAACAAAATATTATTCTATGGTGGAGTGCGAACCAAACAAAACATGTACTTTGTATTGATACTATCATTGGAAAAATCGATATTTTGTCAACTATAACTTTTGCACCGGAGGACATCAAGACATGAAAATTTGGATTTAAGGTTCTCAAACACACATCAAAATTATTTTAGAATCGTAGACCAAAATTCTTCAAGCCGAAGCAATACGAACCAAAAAAAAAATGCTCTGTACATTGAAAACTATGTTTTGAACTTATCCAAATATTCACCACTTCTATTCTATACCAAAGAAGGAAAAACTACATATTTATGCTAGATTACCATCACCATTCTCACTCATGCTTCAACAACCGATTGTGCATCAATATTCACATCGAACAACAATGTTGACATCAATGACAACACTATATATTCTTGTGTTCATACTACCAACAATCATATCAATGACAAACTCTTCAAAATTCTAAAAAATCTCCCCCTTTGTCATTGATGGCAACATGCACCAAAAATTCTTGTCCAAATCTTCTCCTAACTACTCTCCCCCTTTGACATCAAGGGAAAAGGGTGCATACATATTTTCTATTCTTTGCTCCCCCTTTGACATCACTCACATATACTTGCAATTCTTTTTCCTTCTCCCCCTTTCATATATACATGATTTTACCTGACTTAATCACATACTCCCCCTAACTGATAATACATATATGCATGAGTATGAAACTTCTTCAAAATTCTAACCAACTCCCCCTAACAGTGCTATCCATCAAAATTGATCAAAATTTGTAATGGTATACTAGTCCATTATCTTTTGCATATATACAATGCAATCTAAAATGCCTAAATAGAAAATAAATATACACAATTAACTAGAAGTGTTTGACACCTGCAATTTTGCAAGGTGTGCCTCCCAATCCTTTTTTCCTTCTTCCCATTCTTTTTTGGCCAAGCCAAGTATGCAGCTCTAAGTCTCAACTCCATAAGAATTTCCTCTCTATCATCCATAGTACTTGGTACCAGCTTCAACTTCATTTCCTTCTTCATATTATTCAAAGCACTAGACATAGGTGTGAACTTTGCATTCACTAGGTCTCTAAGCTGTCCAAACTACACTATAATATTTTCTTTTTGTTCTTGTAGTTGGAAGAACTATTCATTCAGCTCTCAATATCCAATCTTGTACTCCCATATGCATCATTAGCTGGGTAATAGGCACATAATGCCTTGTCAATATGGGACTCAATAGATTCCATCTCATCTTTAATATTCTTAGTGGAACTAGACCACTTCAAGTAAAATTGAAATAAAACCTTAGCTTTATCAAGACAACTTTATACATCCTTAAGGTTGCTCTATAATTTTCCATATGCGGTGGCACATTTATTTGTTATACCTACCAAACTTTTGTCATTCACTTTCTTGCTCACTTCCTTTTCCGATTTCTCCTCAAGACCACTAGAATACTCTTTGAAGGAATCAAGCAATAATTTCAGATTCTGCACACTAGATAGAGAATTGTCTATACTTACACTGTGAACACTCTCTTGCAACACCTTTACTACCTCATCTATTAACTTTGCACTCTTATGATGTGTTTGTAGGATCTCCTTTCTGATGGAGGCATAGAATGCATCATTGAGCTATAACTTGTGCAGGGGGGACATCTTGTCCATATCCACTTGTCTGTGATACATTGGAATTTGTAATAATTGGGTATAAAAAAGTTGGAATTGTAGCTACATGCTTAGAAGACTCTTCAAGGAATCCTTGGAGGTTCCAGAGGATTCACAACTATCTTCACATTTTCTGCAACATATTTCTTTTCCAAAGCATTTTCCTTATCACCAATGTCGTCTTTTTCTTTTGTCTTCATTTTCCTTAGCATTACCAGATTCTTTCTCATCCTTCTTCTCATCATCAATTGATTCGCATTGTTATCCAGAGGAGACATAGTTTTTGTATTTTGTGCCTCATTGATCTTTGGGTTTTCTTGTACAACCTCTTCTTCAAAATTCTTCTCTATTTTTGGAGAAGGGGAGATATGACTTGTTTGAGTATCCTCCTTCTGCAACTCTTCAATATTTTCTTCTCCAACAATGTTTTCTCCTACTGGCCTCATTGATCTTTGGGTTGTCTTGTACAACCTCTTCTTCAAAATTCTTCTCTATTTTCGAAGGAGGGGAGATATGACTTGTTTGAGTATCCTCCTTCTGCAACTCTTCAATATTTTATTCTCTAACAATGTTTTCTCCTACTGGCCTCATTGATCTTTGGGTTGTCTTGTACAACCTCTTCTTCAAAATTCTTCTCTATTTTCAGAGGAGGGGAGATATGACTTGTTTGAGTATCCTCCTTTTGCAACTCTTCAATAATTTCTTCTCTAACAATGTTTCCTCCTACTGGAGGAGGGTCACCGGTAACATTTTCTTCTTCTGTAGTCACATTCTCCTTGTCTACTTCATGTTCATGTTCTTGAGCATCTTCATATCGTGCAACTTCTAATACATTAAATTCCGGGATAGGGAAATCATCATGTTGCATTCCTTCTTCACTATCCAAGGACATACCTATCTTCTTTGCCAACTTGACAACTTTCTCAATAGTTTCATTTCTTAGCCTCTCAATATCATCTTTGTCTCAACTCATCAATGTAGTAACCCTTTGTTTGGTCCTAAACTCTTTATTATACAATTGAGCTAATGTAGCCTTGTCCTCATCAAAAAATGAACAACTAACTTTCTCTAAAGAAAAAGTCCTTAACTTTGCTTCTTCATTTATTGCCTCTTCTCTTTTAGCATATAATATATTTTTTTAATTCTTTTTGTAACTGGCTCTCAATATCTTTCAAGCTAACATCAAATGTAGAAATATACCTTACTAAGGCTTTTTCAATGGTTAACTTTTCCTCATCATCAATAGTGGGATACAATGCAACGGTCTCCTCAAGATTTCCATACTTAGCTGTGCTACTTACTAAAGTTTCTAGTTTCATTGGACTATGATTTTGAACAAGAGGGGTCTTATCCCTTTTCTTCTTTTCTAGTTTCACTGTCTTTTTGGACTCTGCTTTCTTGTCCCTCATCCGAATTATGTAGCCTTCTTTTTCTTTTTCCATATTAGCTTCGCTCTCTATATCCACAATGCCAATTTTAGCATTCTTCCCACTGGTTTCTACTTTTGATACTCTAGATTTTATTTTTTGGATCAATGGTTTTGTTTCTTGTTCTTCCTATTCATCATCAAAACTCACATATCTCTATCTTTCCGCCTTTTCCTTTACTCTCCTCTTCACAAGGCCTTTTTGTTGCTTTGTCTAAGCAACCTTTTCTTTTGTAGGCATACTTTGTTGTTTTATAGAAGCATTGGTTGGCTCCTTTCTCTTTATTCTACTGATAGAGGGCATAGTCTTGGAGGACTTGGGGGAAACTAGATAGGAGTTAGATGTTCTACTAGATATTCTAGTGCTAGATGCACCTCCTAGAGAGCCAAATAAGCCTTTGGATTTCTCTACTTGGTCCTTTTATATACCCATCACCTTCCCAACATGTGTAGTCATCTTTTCAATGGCTTTCTTTATATGTTTTTTCCTTTTCTTTATGTGCACTTCCATAGAATTTTCTTGATATGTTCCAAATATTTCTTTAGAGGTGTCTCTAGGCTTGCTTAGCATAAAATCTGTTGAACCAGTAATTTCTTCCTCTATTATTTCATATCCCATCTTTGGAATCCAAACAGTTCTAGGTTCAACAACCTCTATTATGTAGTAATCCTTATTTACCATCAAAGTGATCATTTTTGTACTTCTCTATCATGCTCTAGGGAATCCTTTCTCTAGCTTGCATGTTCTTTTGAAAGGTTTTAAAGAAACCCCATAATGCACTCTCCCATGCATTTACGTCACCCAACCTCATTAGGTGGTCTTTGATTTGAAATGCCATTGGTCTATCCTTCAACCACACTATGTTCCTTGTTTTAGGAATCTCATTAAGAAATTAAAATAATAAATAAATGATCAAAGTAACAAACTTGAAGGAGTACTTGGAGTCCTTGGTCTTTTGCAAGTTCTCAAGAAATTGTTCTATGAGAAATTCACACAAACCATAATATGCTCCATTCTTAACCATCTCATATTCTATGTTTTTGATTAGATAAGTAGGGAAGGGCCCTGATCCCATGGTTACAACAACAAACAAAAAAGAACTAGAGAGACATGGGAAACAACACCACCATCAAACCAAAAAACAACATCAGTATTAGCATGTAGGCCAACATTTAAAATATTAATCATTGTCTAACCGGTACTAATAAAAAATAGTAAGCTATTACTAGTATACTTAGTTCTATGTAAGCCATTAATTAAATCAACAGGGTCCCAAGTGGTATTCCACCATAACATAGAGATCAAATAACAACAATCTGAGATGTTAACATAACATGACAAAAATTTCATCAAAAAACAACAAGATAGCAACAACAAGCCATTAACTAGATTTCTTCAACAGGTCCGCATACTCTCCCATGAGAGAAATACATTCACACTAATCAAGTCCCTTTGTTTCATCCAACATCTTTATGGTATTAGGTTTCCCCTATTTCTTTAATTTCCTGGTAATCTTTGTTTCCCTAGAAGCTGCACCCAACATTTCCCTCATCAATCTGTTAGTTACCCTAATGAGTGTAACTAATGCCTTCTCCATATCTTTGAATTGTACTTGCAAAAAGGTTAGCCTACTCTTTAAAAAATCATTACTTAACTCAGTATTTTTCTCCCTACCCTAATTCCCAACATCTTGTCCCAATTCACCAACATCCTAAACATTTTCAACCTCAAAATTCTCCTCAGAAGGCTCAATTTTCTCCTCCTCCTCTTCCTTATCCTCCTCCAAACCATCTTCCCCCATCTCATATGCAAAGTCTTCAAAGTCCATGTCCTCAGAGTCATCTTCCTTCTGGGCTTCAAATTCTTCAGTTCTAGGTCCTCCTCCTCACTCACAAACATTTTTTGTTTTCCTTTTTTATCTTTCGAAGTGACTTTTTCCAGGCATACTGACCTTCTCCCCCCACTTCCACCACTCCCTTTCCCATGTAAAGTTTCCTTTACCTCCTCACTTTGATTCCCTTCCTCTGTGATATTGATAACATCCATAAGATTTATGTCTCTTTTTGGTTTCTTAGCCTTTGGGAGTTCTTGTAGCAAAGGCGAATGTTTCCTTTTCTCAGGCGTGGCTCTAAGGAGATCAATCTCATAAACTCTATTTTCCTCACATTTCTGCGACCTCAGAGTTGAGGGGTTTGACACATTTTCCATAGGAGAATTACTTTTAGTATAAATAAGCACACACCTAGCAACAATTGTAGGGGGTTGGTGAGGGATAGGTTCCTCCGCCGAGATTTTGACAACAACGAGGTTTTCCTCATCAGATTGTTCCTCATTATTTTCTTCAAAATGGTTAGGGTTCACATTTCGGTCAGCTATGGAGTTTCCATGAGGATTCAAAGCTAGGGCATACTTATATGGGGTAATCATAAGGCCTTGGTGAAGAGGAGGAATAACACCCTTTTCGATATTAAGTTGCAGGGAGGACAACAGATAGAAGGGAAAATTGATTCTCTTGCCATGGTGGATATGGTTTAGAAGAGGGAAATGGTATGCATGTACCGACATATACCTACCCTCGAGAGTAAGTATCTCATTACAAATAGACTAACTAAAGCAAAAGGAGGAGGAAGTTCCAGTCTAGCATACTCGTTTTGAAATCTCTTGAGATTTTCCCCATCATGCATGAACTTGTCAACAAATCTCTGGTAATCCACCCCACTTTTCTTTGTCACTTTAAGCCCATTATTCTACAGACTCATAGCTTCACCAATGAATGTAGTGGTTACCTTGAATTTCACCATGCCAATGGTGACAATGCCCTTCTTCTAGGAGTTCATAAATTTAGGCACATTGGAGTTTTAGGTATATCCTTCGGGTTTGAGGAAGAGCGGGGCCATCTCCGGCATTCTCAAACATTCTCCATAAATCCACATTTTGCTTCAAGGCTTGACAATTTGGAGGCTTTGTTCTCTTCCTTGGTCCTCCCATTTTACTCCTCTGCAAATTCTTTTGTTGAGACAGACTTTTCTTCATAATCACACACACAATCTGCATCTTTCCCAGAATATAACAAACACTCTTATGCCAAATGACACATAGAGCAAATACAAAGTTGTGAATCAAGAAGTTTCTTATTGAGAAAGCTAGTTGCACATTTCCCGGAGCATAAGTCTCATCATTAATCTTACAAGGAATTAAGTCCCTATTAATTTTCATACCTTTCCCCATCTTAGAGATATGGGGATTGCTGGCACAATGCATTTCGACACACATAGAAATGACTACCCTTAGAAAATTCATTAATTTCATGTGATTTTTGGTCACCTTCTTGAAAGGGGAATTACTAAGATTACCTCTAGCCGATATCATCCTATACAAGCTCGTACTCCAAATGCCATAATTACATGGAAAGACAAAAGGCACCACTTGGTACTCATTTTTTTCACATAAAACCAACCTATGATTTTAGCATATGATATTCATTCTCAAATTTTTCACTTAGGATTACGTCTCTTAAAGACTTCGGCATGTTACCACTTGTCCAACATGTCCATCCCCTACAACTCAGCACCACATTGGCAACATAGTCCACAACTTTATTTCCTTCCCTATAAACATGTTGCACCTTACAGTTGTTGAAATACTTCTTAATGACATTGCATTTGTCTATTATATTTTTTAATTCCCATGGTGGCACATCTTCATTTAAAATGTCCACACTTAGCTTAGATTCCCCTTCTAATATGACATATTTGTAACCCAACTCCTTTAGAGTATTGAAACCCCCAAGAACAGCCATAACTTCGGCTTTATTGTTAGAGCAGATACCCATGTTCAGTCCAAAGCCCACAATACAGTCACCTTTATGGTTTCTAACTAGACCCCCTACTCCAACTTGTCCTGGGTTGCCTTTTGAGCACCTATCAAAGTTACATTTTATTCAATTTTCCTATGGAGGGCTCCACACAGTATCCATTCTGTTAAGCATCTTTGACCAGTTGAGTTTGGTTAGGTCCTTCTTTATTCCCCAATTCTGTTTGATCCTCATTTCTTTGTAGTTAGGCCAGGTTTTAGAGAAGTTGTATCTTCCAGCCTCAATGTTTTCCTTAATTTGGGATTTTATATTCAGACTAACCTCCCAACTACTTCTCTCAACCTCTTTGAAAATTCTATTATTCCTTTCCTTCCAGAAACCCCAGGTGACAAATGGAGGAACTTGATTCCAGAGGTCAACAATTACATTATGTGAGAAGGGGCAATTTGACCAACTTTCAATAAAATGCCTCATGGAATTAGGAAACACCCAATCTGAGGACAACAACAAGAAGAAACAGGACCATACTTCCCTCGTGAATTGGCAGCGAAAGAAGACATGAATTATTGAATCCTCTTCTTGTTTACAGAGAGAACACCTATTAACCAATTGGAATCCCCTCCTTACCAGATTGTCAATAGTGAGAATTTTCCCGTGAGCTGTCATCCACCAGAAACAGTTAATTTTAGGAACTAGGTTCTTTAACCACACCCTTTCCCATAAATGCTCTAGGACAGCTACCTGAAGCCTCCACATTTCTTCATAGGTATTTTTGACTAAGAAACAACCAAAAGAGATAACTTTCCAAAACCATTCATCGCCCCTTTCTTTATCGAACCACTTAGCCTCCCCAATCAGATTATGTAGTCTAGTGAGGATTGGGTCCCAATTCACCTATCTTTGGCCTCTCAGATTGTTCCTTCTTAGAAGCAGATTGAATTCCTTCCATTTAGGTTCCTCCATATCCTAGTTAATATAATCAAACACCTTTTTATCACAAATCCTATTAAGAACAAGTTTGAGAGGATTAAGTTCTTCTAAGGAGGACAAAGTAGAATTCTCTATCCAAGGGTCCTTCCAGAAATCTGTATTATTTCCATACCCAATTCTCTTTCTACCCCCATCTTCAATACATTCCTCAATCTCACAAGATGGTTCCATAAAGCTGAACCGCTAGGCATATCAAATGTTGAAAGAAAACAACCAGAATTCATGTTCCTCAAGTATTTTGCTTGGAAAATTTTTACCCAGTCTTTAGAGCCTTCCAGAAGATTCCAACCAATTTTAGCAGTTAGGGATTTATTAAGCATGGATATTCTTCTTAGTCCCAAACCTCCACTTCTTTTGGGCATACACACTTTTTCCCAGTTGACCAGGGATAATTTGGCTTTTTCTTCAGTGCCCAACCATAAGAATTTTCTCTGAATTTGCTCAATCTTCTCCCCAATAGAGGCAAGTATTTTGAAAAGAGATAGGTAGTAAATAGGGATATTCTGAAGGGAGGCTTTAAGGAGTTGAATTTTTCCCGCCAAGCTAAGAAGCTTCCCCTTCCAACCAACAAGTTTGTTTTGGAGCCTTTTAATCAATTAATTCCAGTAATTATTTTCCAAATTTTTAGAGATCAAAGGGAGGCCTAGATAAGCATTAGGTAAATCAACTTCTTTACATCCCAATATTTTTATGACTCTATCCTTAATCTGCTGGTCAGTATTGAAGAAGTAATTTTTTCTTTTTTCATAGTTTATGCACTAACCAAAAATAACAACAGTCTTTGAGAACTTGTTTCCAATGACCTACTTCCCCCACCGAGGCTTCCCCACACATAAGAGTATCATCAACAAACTGTTGATGGGAATCATGCATAAGAGATGGGGTAGCTTTAACACCTTTTAGAACTTTTGAATCCACCAACTTTTGAATGTTCCTGCCAAAAACTTTAGCAACAATAATAAAAAGGTAGGGAGAGAGGGGGTCACCTTGCCTAAGCCCATGACCACAACAAGAAAAACCTTGATGGACACCATTGACTAGAACAAAACACTTAGGGGACGTAACACAAGCAAAGATCATTTTTAGGAATCTTCCCTCTATCCCAAACTTCTTGAGAACAACAAAAAGGAAAGGCAAGGAAACCCTATCATAGGCCTTAGAAATGTCAATTTTGAAGGCCATCCTAGGCTTTTTAGAGTGATCCATTGAATGGATAATTTCATGGGTGGAAATAACAGTGTCAAGAATATTTCTACCTTGAAAAAAACCTTTTTGGTTTGAGGCAATCATTTTACCAAGCACCAGTTTAAGTCTTAACACCAAAATTTTAGAGAAAATTTTATAGATCGTGTTGCAAAGACTAATAGGTCTATAATCTTTCATGGCTAAGGCATCAAAATTTTTGGGGACAAGAGCTATGAAAGTAGCATTCATTTGATTTAGCAGCCTACTCGACCTAAAGAAATCCCTAGTAACATTAAAAAGATCAGTTTTAACTCTGTCCTAGTAGGTTTGGAAAAAGGCGAGAGGGAACCCATCAGGGCTAGGAGCTTTAAAGGCTCCAAAAGAAAACACTGCTTTTTTAACTTCTTCCATAGATACATCATTAGTCATCATCTTTAAGTCAACATCAAAAATTACATTAGGGATCACTTCAAGAAAGTCAACATTTACCTGAGGAGCATTTGTTAGGGGCCATGTGATAGGAAGAGAAG
>VDFB02322590.1:75260-102648 GCA_007258455.2 Sequoia sempervirens | reverse complement strand
GGAGAATATTTTGACTTGGGTGATATTCACTTGCAAAAAGTTCTTGTAGGAAGTGTTTGTCTATAGGATACAATGTAGTGAAATATGGCGAGTTTTAGGTGTTGTGGTACAACATACATGTTGGTTTACATGTGATGTGGTAGTAAGTTGTAGTACAACACACATGTTTTACATGTGGTGGTGCTATGATAGCAACTACAAGACATGTGAAGAATTGTCATCTGCATATGGAAAGAGTGTTATTGGAAGCATGAGTGGCAATGCAAGAGCACTTGCAAAAAAGTTGAAGTTCATGTGGCACAATTTGAGAGTAGGATAATGTTTTGGAAGATGGCACAAGGTACTGCAAGCCATTAGTAGGTTTATGTTTGTATGTGCTACCACAAGCATGATGTTGGTAGTGGTGGCTATATAGGAAAATATGAACTCATTGATAATTTTAAGTGTGTAACTATTGATTCATAGTGTGTTGTAGTTGCTACGTATACAAGTTGATTATCCATGTGGAGACATCATGTTTGGTGATGTGTCGTATATTGACTTCATAATATGGCCAGAATATAATTGCATGACTCTTGCTACTCCATGTGTTGGTTCGATAGTTAGATGATTGGTATTCCCATGTGCATGTCTATGTGTATCATCTCATGTGAAGGTGCCAAGTTTGGATGGTTGAATTGTTGGATGGTTGAACAGGCTAAATAGGTTAGCGTTGGATTGAACATTGTAGGTATTAGACATTAGAGCAATTGTATAAGAAGTATGTTGTAGATTGAGACTCTATAAAAGGCCTTGTTGTATTGAATCCTTGATTTTGAATAATATAACTATGCATGTCTTTTTGGTGGGTTTTCTCTTGCAAGGATTTCCCACATAAATCTTTGAGTCTTTTGTAATCTTGTGTATGTATACTATTTCATTTACTTATACAAATCTTGTTAGATAGATTTTGCTTGTGCTTTTGATCATTTCTTGTCGTTAGAGTCACATTTTCAGAATGGCATTGCCATTGAAAAAGTGTGATTTGCTTATGTTTTCAACTCATCTCTTTACCTTTGACATTTGCCACCTTTTAATCACCATTTTGGACTGGTTTGATCACTAAAAAGGTGTGATCAGCCTTCATGTTTTTCTCCCCTAAAACTTGGAATCAATGATTTAAGTGTTGACCAGCTTGGTGCAACTTTCTTCTGTCTTCCCTACATTGGAAAGGCCAACTTCACCACCTTATTCTCTTTCACTCTTTACTTGTCTCATTGCCATTTTGATTGGAATTCTAGGTTGGCATTACCAGTATTAAAGAGCGACTTTTCCTTCAGTTGAATGCATTTTCTCCTTATCCTTAAGCTGATGTATCACTCTTAGTCATTTTATTGATCAAATATTAGGGTTCAAGTCTTTAACTACTCCTTTTCTTCTCAATGTTTAAGCAGATCATCAATCAAAGAACTTCACTCCCATTTTGTACTTGTGTCTCCTGGAGTCAGGAGTTTCTTCATCTTCCACTTGGCATAGTGTAACCTCAAACAATTTGCAAGAATGTTAGTTGAAAAACTAGACCAAGACAGACATTTTGCAACTTGACGAGGGAGAAACTCAGTTAACATTAACAAAATGACTAGAAAGAGCTAACCATAGGCAAAGTTTTGTAGGGTATCAATATTGGTACTGACATAGCTGATGTCAAATAAGTTGATTGCAAAGGAAGAATGCATCCAATCATACTGTCATATTAGTTGTACAAACATTTAAACTACAAGAGCATTGCAACACCTTGAGAGGTATTTATATAATATTAGAAAGCTACTATTTGAACACCAACGAATGAACATTTGATTATTCCAAGTGGTAAACACATTCAACCTTTTATATATATGTATATAAATATATGCTACCACTTGTTTATGAAGGAACGGACCTTTGACTCTTCCAAATGGCAAGCATGTTCAATTTACTATATATATATATATATAGATGGCAGTTATTAATATGGGTTAATATAGACACCCATTGACAATGAAAGTGATGAAATTTTGCTAATTTGTGTGTTTACTAGTGAAATCTGAAATTTCAATTCATTTGTAAACTTATGTATTAGGGTTTTATATTGTATATGATGAATGCCTTATCAATGTTATCATATGAATATTTGAAATTTCCCAATTTTTTATAGATGTCTCCTACCATCCCCTAAAAATGGCCTCCATCCGAAAATGCATCCCTTATCCTGTCATCCCTGACCCTTATTCCCTGTCCCAGAAACCTTATTCCCTGTCCCAGAAACTTGGTGTAACATAGGTGAGAAGTGCTCTTATGCCTTTCCCACATTCATCCTTTGTGCTAAATGGAAGATCCAAAGTGGGAAATGTGAATCCAAAGACAAGTTTTGCTCCCTTTCCAAGTTGACTCCAAAACTGTTGTGAATATTTAGTGGGTGGTCTTGAAATTGTTGGGGCAATTGCAAAATGACCTGCTAAAATTCATTGGTTTCTCTGCCATTCACTTTTCACTTGATTTCAATGTCAGATTCTTTGCTTTCTGACGTCCTTCTGCTGCCGCAGATCACCCCGAGACAGCTTCTTACCTGAGAACAAATATCATGGCATCAAAAACCATGTTATGGAGGAAACACATGCAACCATAGCCCTTAGACAACTTCTCAGCTGACCCCATGGTCTTGCACCTTTGATCCATTTTTTGGATCACAATGTTTTATTTTTGTTTATCTATTTTGGCAAATTTGCCTTGTTGGGATGTAATGTCCCCTTCTAGCTGACATCAATTGTTAGAGGAGATTAGCCTATAATTCTGACCCTCGTAGGCTAATGAGGATGGTTAGGGGTCTTCTGAGGTTTGTATTATCTCCAGTGTTCAAAAACTAGCAGTTTTGGCTTTCGTTTGGCGTTCACAGGGGCTCCAGTGCTATACTTACTATTTATAGTAAGTCAGGAGACGGATGAGAGGGACCCTTACTATTTTTAGTAAGGCAGTTGGTCGTATGGGTATCTCCAGAGTTGACCCCCGGTTTCAGATAGTTCGATGAAATGTCAAATATTGAAGGAGATATTAAAGTTTAATTTGGCTCAAATAATATTTAATTATTAAAAGGAGTCATTATAAAGTTATAACTTAACTTTATAAAGGAAGGGTCAATTCATCATTAAAAGGTGGCCAATTGAGTATTTTAAAATATGGGCGCCTATCCCAAGGTTAAGATGAAATATTAAATGACATTAAGATAACATTTAATTATTATTTAAAATGTGCTTTTACGGAGAAATCAACTTCTAGAGGAAAGCTTATATATTTTCCTTGGGAAAAGAGAGTTATTCATTCGATTGAGCATTGGTTTTGAGGAGTTTTTGTCTGAGAGAGGAAGCTAAGGGTTTTTGAATCAGTTAGCCATTGGAGAACGTTCACTCTCCATTGTTGCAGCCATTTGAGGTGGTGAAATATCCACTGAATTTGGTATTTGAGAGAGCTTCACATAGAGGTTCTAATTGAGCAGATTGAAGAGATTATTTCAGGGGGTTTTGGCGAGATATCTTCCAGTAGTTTCGAAGTATTGACAGGCAGTAAACATCAGATTGGTTTCAAGATTGGTTGACATCAATTTCTAGGAGGGCGGCTGGTGTTTTCTCAAGCTTTGCAGCAGCAAGAGGCACACCTCTTCAAGAGGGGCAATTTGGGTTACAAAAGGCACAATTTTTTTTGATAAAATCACAGAAGGAGTGCCTAGGCCTAGAGACTCTAGCCATATCACTTCGGAAGAAAAAGGCAGCATATTGTTGAAGAATCGAATTATGAAGGAGGTGCTTTTTGACTGTAATTATTCTGGCAGCAATGCTATTTGACTATCTTTTCCGTGTATGCTTGTAAATCAATCCTCTTTGCAAATATTCACTAAAGGTCAAGTATTAGAGTGCTGCTATCTCTTTGTTCACTGTTATTTGTATTTCTTTTATGCATTGCATTTGTTTCAATATATGCAAAGATACCAAAAAGCAGAAAACCCTTGTGAGAACACAAAAAAATTGCAAACATAAAACAAAAAAAAAAAAACGAAACACAAAATCTAGGGCAAGAAGAGTTCTCACACGGAAGGCCTTCAGTTTAGATGCCACGATTGAGAGGTATTTTCCTGTCAAATTCATCTGGGACTTGTACCCAGCCTCATCTATTGGGGTGTGCCACAGGAGAAGGAAGGACATTTGAAGAATCTATAACCTAAGAACTAAACCAGGTAAGTGATTGATGGGCAGTTGTTATAGTTTGCATGGTGCTGAATTTTTTTGAACTTTTTCAGCAAGTTTGAATGAATCAGGAAGAGCTATCTAACATTCTTAGGATTTTTGGTAGTGAAACTATTATTTTTCTGGATTATTTGACAGTGTTCCTTCTGAAGATTTTGGTGGCCCTTCTTCTATAAATACAACAAGAAGCTGCATATACACAGTTAATCCATGTATATCGAGAATAAGAAGTCTGAATTTAATTTATGTGCAATTTTTAGGAGAGCTTCATACTTGACTGTGAAATGGTAACTAGAACTCAACTTCTGTTGAAGAATCCCAGGGAAACTGGGTATTCTATGCTTATGGATGAATGTTGAGTGGGACACATTTCTAGGAGGTCTAAGAGTAAATGGGAAAGCCAAAAGGTTTTGGATAAGGCATGTATTGTTGTAAGGGGTATGAATAAAACTTACAACTTGTTATGTTCATTCAAGACATGCCTATTTTTGTCTTGGTTCAAAGTACTTTATTTCTTAGATTTGGAGCATTTGGGAACATTTAATAGTTTACTAAATTATAGTGTTTCCTTATAATTATCCCTGCTATGGAGCTAGAATGAAGAACTTTTGAATATGAGTATCAAATTCTCTGCATGTCTTTCTGATAATCATGTTAGTTGCTTGTAAACTATCTTCTTTGTATATGTGCTTCATACCTATTTCTATTACATTTCTAGTAGTTCGATTGAAATGTACGTTCTTGCACTGGAATAAATCCAAACCTCTGTTATTACATCATACATGTGTGGATAAGATGTTGTATGCTTGGATCTGTGCAGGTGTCCTAAATGCATTGAATTGAAGCTACCCCGTGCAAATGCGGCTTTCTGGTTTGTACATTGATTTCACGGCTTTTGTTATTTGGAGATTCATCATCTTATGTGCTACAATTTTAACTGGCATATTATGTTGCAATTATCTTTGGGTAACTACATATTGTTGGAAATGGGATTGCCAATTTGCATATTAAGACATTATGCAATAATTACTGTACTATGTAAAAAATGGCCCCATAATATTAAATTCTCAATGCTATTTTTGTATAAAGTCATTTCTTTTCAAGCATACAGAGTTTCCTGGCAGAGATTATGCAATTTGAATGTTAAGACTTAAAAGTATGCCTTTATGAGTATTTGTGACAACTTAGTGTTTTAAATAGGGATGTAATGCATCTGATTGAAATCATAGCATTATTATTGGTAAATGCCCCTTGATTAGTGAATAAATAAATGTAAATTTTAATTATGAATGGAATTTTTCCAACATCAGTTTTTACGAAAATAAAATGCATCTGATTGAAATTGTGGCATTATTATTGTTAAATACCCCTTAATTACTGAATAAATAAAGGTAAAATTTTATTTAGAATGGAATTTTTCCAAAGTGAGTTCCTCTTATAACATTGATTACTTCCAGACGTGCAACTTTTTATTGTTGAATTAATATCATAGCAAATTTCTTCAACTGAACTGGTTACTTTGGCTTAACAGTTCGCAAGACTGTTTTAAGGTTGCATGGAGCTCACACAAGTCTGTGCATACTGAGGCAAAACAGCCAGCAATTAGAGCAGACAGTACAGAGGAGCAGATATCTGCAGCACTTAGTAGAGGTTGGTTGTATTGTTTGAAAAGGGGCCAGAATCGAACATCTCGACTTCCATATTATGACTGGACAGGGTAGGCATGTGAATGGTACCATTTGTATTCCAGAATTTTTAATGAATGTTTAAGTTGCATGTAAACTTAATTGTGTCTGTGTTGAAATACCTTGATCAAAGTGTTTTGGAGTTTGACTCTACTGTTGTGAGAATAATAGGAGTTTTTCAGTAAAGAAATATACAGCTTCCAGAATAACTGCGTATACATGCAATACAAATTCAATAATGGAAGTCTGAATTGCAAGTAAGCACTTCAACGGATGTAGCTCAATAATTTTTGATTTGTTTAAAACCAAGTAACCAGGCAATGGGTATGGATTCAGGGGTTTGCCAATTATTTTTTCAGATCCTAGGTTTGGTAACAGCTTGGGTATGCCAGTTAAACAAAACACCAAATTAACTAGATGCTATGAATGTATGGTTAATAAAATAGTCTTTCTTAAAGTTATTTATTATGCTTTTTTTTAGTGGCCCCAATGCTTTTTTTTTTAATTAGAGTTTGATGGAAGAAGGATTAAGAAAACAATTATTGGAAAACGGCATTCATTCTATTCAATATCAATTTTCAGAAACCCATGTTGAAGAGCTTTGGTTCAGCTTTTCCTTAAGGACAAAAGCCCTCACAGGTTTCTCCAGGAATTAGAGGACGGAAACCTTTTGGTTCCCATTGTTGGCTTCATACAGAGGTCAAGTTGGTGGTCACAATTGACTATAGGTTATTACAAGTTCAAGCTGCAGGTTACAGGGATTATTTAGCAATAATTTATTCCAGGTTTGTGATTAGGATTTATTTTTATTTATTTGCTGGTTAAAGGAGCTGACACCAGCCATACAACTTACTTTACCCTGCTGTACCATATTCATGTTAGATAAGGTTTCTGGTCGCCACTTCAAATAAATTAGAATTCAGATTGAAGCTGTGCTGAATCTAGAAGATTTTTAAAATTATTAATTTGATCTGCTTGTGACTGCCATACACTTTAAGAAGGGGCATGGAAGTTGTGAAAGAGGAATCATACCATATAGGAGGGGGTTGTGAGGAGCTGGAAGTGACGTGGAGGAGAAAGTAGTGCAGCTCTAAAGGAAGTCTTTGAACTTATTTTCCCAGCCACCTTTACTTTGTGTGGAAGACAGCAATCTGGCTGCAACACTTCCCAGACCCAGCCACACCTTATTAAATTATTCAAATCTCCACAAAAAGTGAGTCACATGCTCTATATTGACCATTTTCTTGGGTGGATGTGGCAGTGTGGACTGAGGATATAAGGAGACGTGGGAAGTAGGGAATCCTGACCGTAGCATTTAAAAAGGTTTGGGGGACTTCAAAATTATTGATTGTGTTTTCTGCAGCAGCATTTATATCATGTGAATTTTATTAAATGTTATTTGAATAATTCTTTCAACAACATGCTCTGAATATTTTATTCATAAAAATAAATTCAAATCAGTTTTATTTATTTAAATATTGCAACAACAACCAAACAAAACAAAAATTCGAAGTGTTAGGAAAACAAATATATATACATATATTCCAAGAAAAGTGCAGTGGTTATTAAAAGGGATATTTCATATTGTTTTTTCAAAATTATGCAAGTTTAGAGCTGCATTAAATGAATAAGCCAAACATTGTGTAACAATCACATAGGATTGAAAGGCATGAGACACAAAATAAGCAGTAGATACACCAAAATATAGTTTAGGTTACTAATATACCATAATAATAATTTTCCTCAAAAAGATGATTGTTCAATTTCTGAAGATTCTTTACAAATGATGGGTGTGATCCCCCTTAAAATAGTTGTTATGACAAGGAAATCCTTATAAGGTTATTAATGTCCAACTCAAGATAAATCTAAAATATTAACACCAATATGGTTTAGTCTCAATAGTGCCATAAGTTGGACATTATAGGGGCACAATTTCTTGATTAACACGTAACTGTAACATCCCCCAATTCTCTTCTTCCCACATGAACATGAATTTAAGGTACAAGATGAAAATAAGACATTACATAAGATCCCTATTGAATGACATCTTTCATAGTTATACTATGCTTTCCAAAAGATGATGACACTGAACATATGATGAAACTAAATGTGACTCAACTATGGTGCGACAAAGGCAAATGCTGAAGATAATCCAAATGGTTCAAGCAAGATGCAAGATACTTGGATCAAACATGAATGATTCTACAATTGGATGTTCAAAGACAAGCTGAGTGCTCATAACCAAGGCACACTACAAGGATGGTCTTCTCACTACTATTAATGTTTTTTCTATTTTCACGTCCAAACGATCAAAGGACCTATAGGATTCCACCAATAGCCATGTCAAAGTAAGAACCTTTGTGAAAAGAAGTAAGCCTTACAAAGGGCATGGCTAGAGACAAAGGCTACCCCTAGTTTGATTAATGTGGCTAAGGACCAACCCCCTTATTATTAATCACCATGAAGAGCTGATACAAGACTCAATGATATCTACAGGAGAATGGCCATTATGAACTTGACTTAGTTGGGCGATCTTGGGTGTACACAAAAAGTGCGACCAAGAAGCTCTCCTACTAGCAATTGCTGACAACACTTTGTTAGGAGTATGAAAACTGGTAATATATGTTTGTGCAGATCTCATAAAATAAAGACAAGCAATTGCAGATCTCATAAAATAAAGAAAAGCAATTGCAGATCTACAACATTTAGTATGAGAGTGACGAGTGGAGTGTGTTGTAGTAGTGTGCAAAGAGGAATGCCATGTAATCAAGATGTCTTTGTGCATGAATAAACAATATTCAAGGGGTACACAAGTCACCAATGCTTGTTATGGGTAAAAACTACTAAAAGACAATGTTGTAGGGTTCGTACCCGCAAGCCCCGAACCCGGTTCGGGTACGCACCCGGTTCGGGTTCGTCTGTGGGTACGTGCTGGGTACGCACAGGGTGCGCGAACCCTAGCGAACCCACAGTGCTGGGCGCGCACCCTGTGCGTACCCAGCACGAACCCGAGCGAACCTAGGCGAACCCATGGGCCAAGTTAAAAAAAAAGGGCCCAAACTTGATTAAAAAACATTTTTAAAATTTTTTTTTTCCGCCTAACCCTAAAACAGCATTGATCATTTCATAGTATGATACTTGATCATTGATCATTTCATAGTGATGATTTCCATTGTGATAATTCAATGTGTAATGCAGAGGCAAATCTGGGAATCAATACTAAGCCATTCCAACTTTCAAATATGATTGATACACAATAGATACCTACTCAAAAATTAATATCAGACCTGTACATACTCAGAATAACCAACAAAGAGCAGATCACAGTATTCCAAAACTATGCCAGACCACAGCAATACAAACTGAGCTTATATTTGCAGCAGATACATTACATACAACGACCAGAATTGACAGCAACCTCAAAAATTTGCAGTAGATAATAGGACAACAGATAATCAGCATTACAACATTACTATCCACTTCATAGATACTAACAGTAAATCTGATAACCCAAATCTGAAACATACTACTCAATATTGGACTGAGTTTACCAAGCATATTCAGAAATACATATTCAGACTTATTGCAAGAACTTCTTGTGTTATGTTTAGAGCTGATGTATGAAGTTAATCCTCAGAAAATTAACAGCAGATAGAAGAAAGTCTGTACTCAATCTGAGACAAGGTTATAATCTTTTACAACTTCTCACAGTCTATTTGTAGCAGCAAATACATTGATTTATAACACCAGATAATAGAATGAACAGCAGTTACAAGTAATACAATGAGTTTATAAATATCTCAGACCTGGGAATGTGTTTGCCAATGATGAATCTTGCTTGATCAATGATCAAGTATCATACTATGAAATGATTTAGTTTTACAATTCTGTATATTTCTCTCTCTTTTTTTTTTTTGTGTGTGTGTGTATATATATATATATATATATACATATACACACACGTACCCATACGTACCCAAACCCCTAAAAATTTTTTTCACGTACCCACGTACCGGGTTCTCGTACCCGCACCTGTCCCCGAACCCGAACCGGTAACTTAGGTAAAAGAAAGATGTAATTGTTGGTAAAAGTAAAGAAATGAGATTGATACAAATTGGTGTGTCTTCTATGTGCAGATCTCATAGAATAAAGACAAGCAATTGCAGATCTACAACATTTAGTATGAGAGTGTAAGAGTGGAGTGTGTTGTAGTAGTGTGCAAAGAGGAATGTCATGGGTAATTTACACCCCTATTTTTTCTTATTTTTTACCAAAGGAACCATACAAGAAACATGCAATATAAATGCAAACAAGATACTTTGAAATAATTTTGATATTATTTTGAACGTTTGTACATTTGACACACTTCTTGTAAGATGAACATTCAAACTGGCACTCCAATTCAAGAAATGAATAGACAAATGATGATCAACATAAAGTACCTTGAAATAGGTGAAAAGTCAGAGAACTAGAGGTCATACAGAGTGGGAATACTGTGCAAGTCTGCTGATCACCCTTTGCATTCAAGGTAGCTATGGAAAAATAACTTTCACTATTTCACCAAGTCATAAACCACCTCCCAACTGTAGTGTTAGGATATGAATCCACCTAGCTTAATCAAAACACCAACCATGGTTTGGATCAGGCAGATACAAGTCTGATTTGTCCAATTTTACTATCACAGGTCATCTATAGTAGGTCTGCAGGTCATAACAGTAAGGTAAACTCATGTAGTAACACTTTCTTTCATGCCCAGCGCCCCTCAAACACCCAGCTGCTAACAAAGTTTGCATGGAGAGGACTGATTTCCAGTTTCAGACCTGCACAGTCAAAATAACAAAGAAGCAATAGCTACAGGTTTGGTATAATTTTCAGTTACTTCCAGGTCGGGAAACTCACAAACAGCAGGTGTATTTCTTAGTAATCAAACCCAATATCATACTCAACTTGTCAACAATGAGCCAAAGCTAGAGAAACGTCATCTCCAACACTCACAACTTCATTCAAACACACCAAAGGAAGATATAACAGTCTAAAAAATTGTATTCAATAATTGGCACATCTGATTTAACTCTGAACAGCAAGAACAACAGGTAATAAAGGCTGTACGGCCCTTCTTAGAAACATACCCATGTTAAAATCTAACTCCAAACTCAAGTATTTTGCCTCCAAACAGCAAAGCAACACCTCACAGCGCAGTGAGAGCACCCTAATAACCTCCAAAAACTTAGTAAAATCCCTGTAATAACATCAACAAACAAAACCACAAACCTGCAACCCAAAAACCTTGAATATCTTTTTTTTGAAACACTAGAAGCCAAAGACTCCATGAAATACCAAGGTGATTCCTGTATGAAATCACTCTACCAGCTAGGGAGGATCTTTCACCACCAAAACTAGTGATTTGATGAGGGCTTTTGTCCTCGATCAATCCTTGGAAGAATTTCTCTGTTCACTCCAGCAGCATCCTGTTATGTGTGCAAACTTGAATAATGCAAATGAGAGCCCCACACTTCCTTTTATAGTTTTTTTATTGCTTTTTCGGGAAAGCGCTTTTTGTTGCTTTTTTTTTCTTCCAAAAAACCATTTGTTTTTAAATAACTTTAAGTCCCCCTTCCCCTAGGCATCCAACGTGGGGAAACATTCTTTTCACTTTATAATATTTAACACTAAAGTAATATTAAAATATTACTTTATAACTTTAGTGTAAATATTAAAATGATTCCAACCATCTTATAGAAAGCATCGATGAGACATCCGAAATGGAAATTGGTCATACCAAGAAGCTAATGATGACGAGGGAAGATGTTAGATGCCAAAACGGGCACTTACTAAAAATAGCCATATTCTCCAAGAAATGTGGAGAACAACCCAGATGGCCAAAAATGCAATAGAGAATATCACCACCATCCTAAGGGCCAATAGAACACCAACACACCAATGGACGTTGAAAAAACCCACCAAAGAGCTCTCCAAGAACCTTGGAGTTCCCTAACCACCTCCAATTAGCCTACTGGAACTCTGGAATAGGCTAATTGATGCAACAATTGACTAGGCTTGAAAAGGAGACATTGCATCATGCAATCGAGATGTCTTTGTGCATGAATAAACAATATTCAAGGGGTACACAAGTCACCAATGCTTGTAATGGGGTAAAAGAAAGATGTAATTGTTGGTAAAAAGTAAGAAATGAGATTGAGATAAATTGGCGTGTCTTCTCAGGTTGAGAGCACCACATTATATTATAGTTATAGTATAAAAATAGATGGCAATTACAAAGGATTGTTGTTACAACAATTTTATTAAAGACTACTGACTACCACTAACAACCTATTATGTACAAGTGTAAATGTACACTTTATTACATTATTAATGACTAAATTGGAATAATTTGGAGGTTTTGTCATTCAATTACAAGATGTGTAGAAATGGGGATAAGTATTTGCATAAGCAACCTTAATGACAACAAGCATATGAGAAATATATGCAAAATTAGCATAATGAACATGCTTTATTGCAAAGTTATCATTTGGTTTGCTTGTCTTTTGCGACCATGCATCTAATTTAGTTAAGTCGTCATTAGACTTACCTTCAAAGTATCATTGGGGCCTTTGAGGCATAATAGTCAAATAGGATGTAGACAAGGTCTCAACTAGAGATGAATTCTATATGGATTGAATCTCAGCTAGAATGGAGGCACTTTGAGTTCTGCATTGTTGATACATTGGTGAAGAAGAACAGCCTAAAGGCTGATGCATTGGTATACCCTGTGAACTAGAAGGTACATTGTCATGGTGCCACAACACTAGCTTCTGTTTTGACCTCCTTAGATTTATGAACAAACCATTGTTTCTTTGTTGTAGCATATAAAATAGGATCAATAGGTTTGCACAAGCCTTTGTACACATTGCTTGACCTAATGCCTTGAGCAATTACTTTATCCTAGTTTAGACCATAAGCAAGGTACTTTTTCAATGAAATCGAACTAGAATGTTAGGGTTTTTTGTAATTTGGCTAAATAGAGAGTAAATTTTTGTTTTAACCAAGAGAAATGAAATCTTTGGGACTCTTCTTAGTGGTGAACATGACATACCAATACTTTCAACTTGTGAAATGTTTGGATGCACCTAAATAAAAGAACCAACAACTACTTTCTAAAAATCCATCAATGCATACCTCTCATTGGCCTCCTCAATAGTATCAGTCATATTCATTATGTTGCTTCTGGGATAGATCATATTTTCTTCTTTTTTGTAATCATTCTTCACATGCCCAAACTTGTTACAATAAAAATATTTCACCTCTTGCCTTAACTGAGTGGAAGAATTGTTGTTAAAAGAATTTTGATATTTTCTCTTAAATTGGGTAGCAAGAGCACTTCTAGCTGTCTTGGATCTAGATTCCTCTAGTAGTTGTTGTCTTTGCTCCTAAAATAAATATTGATTGACCTTATCAAAAGTTATTGTTTGAAATTTTGAATTTTAGTTAGTAGATTCAAAGATTGTACAAATGTTTCAAAGGAAGTTAGGAAACTATTAGTGACTAGTGCAACTAGGTCCTTGTCAATTGGTTTGTTAATGGAAATAAGTCAATTCTTAAGATCCTTGGTTTTTAAGAGATGTTCAGACAAAGACTCCCTTGATAGAAAACAACAATTTTTAAGATATATAACTTGGCATTTTTTGAAATTGGATATTAAGCTATCCCATCAAGTAACCATTTCAGGCTTTAGGTATTAAATCATTTGATACTGACAAATTTAGAATTAGTTGGGCTTCCCTACGACGTTTGTTAAAATCACTGGGGTTAGTTATGGGCTTCCCTACGACGTTTGTTGAATACTTGCCATTTTCTTGCCAACCTTGGAAAAAAAGCTTTTCCCAAAAATATTTTAACCCTTGGAAATATTTGAAAACCCCTTTTTTAATTTTGACCCAGAAAAATAAACTTATCTTAGAACTTAAAAAATGTATTGATCCAAACAAAGTTATAATTTTTTTCCCAAAATTTGTAAAGACTCTTCTTGAAACTTTTAAGCTGATTAAAACTATATGTGATTGCTGAAATGGGAGCCAAAACCAAAAAAACATGCCCTAGAAGTGACCTCCTTCAACCTCATGAATTTCAATAGGTCATGGGATTGTGACTAATTTTCGTGGCCTCAAAAATATGAAAAGTCCATACCTCGTCATTGGTAAAATTGTGTCAAAAATTCCCTAGTTGCAGCTGGTAAATGGTGATTTCTGCCTGTGATTCAGACCTCTGATTTTGTAAGCAATTGATATTAGCTTGCCCAAGACTTTTGAATGTTGAAAGCAATTGATATTAGATTGCCTGCAAAAATGCCTAGAATCTCTATGAACTTTTAAAATTCTGCAACTTGTAATTTTTCATGCAACCTTCAGTGCCCTCTACTTTCTTTGCTCAACTTCTTTCTTCAAAATTGAACATGACTTTGATACCAGTGGTGGTAAAAATCAAAGAAATGAGATTAGAAGAGAAAAAGGCGTATTTTCTAGGTTGAGAGCACCACATTATATTATTGAACATATGCTAAAAATAGAAAGTAGTTACAATCTAAAATTTGATGGTAGTTAGAAAGGACTGCTGTACAACAAAGACTACTAACTACCACTAACAGCTAACTTATTACGTATGGGTGTAAATGTGTACACTTTATTATAGAAGTATACAAATATTCGAATAGTAATAAGTCTAGTGCGTCTAGGAGACCTTGTGTAAGGATCTTTGTCTAAGAGAGACACCTTCGTAAAGAAAAATAAGAAAAATATAAGACATCTCTTATTAGGATATCCAAAGAAGAGGATAGAGAGCTATTAGAATCTTTTTACTAACAATGGTGCCTCCACTTAATCTTATAGTAGATATAACATTTTAAAATGAAGCGCTCCTCAATCTCCACTTCGTAGAGGGAGCATAAATGACAAACTTGTCACCATATAGAATATGGTGGTTAGTTTCAATCCATAACTAGTTGAAACATGCCTTCAATCAGCCAAGGGAATATTTTCAAGTTGTGTGTTCAAAGATGTTGGAGGTAGCCCAGGCTGAATGATGATGCCATCAATAATTTGTGAAAAATGCTTATCCTAGAAAGCCAACAAAAGGGTAAGTGAGTGGGGAGTGTAATAATTTGTGAGAAATGTTCATCCTAGAAAGCCAATGTAGGGGTAACTGAGTGGGAGTTTAATAATTTGTGAGAAATGCTTATCCTAGAAAGCCAATGTAGGGTAGGTGAGTGGGGAATGTGTCATGCCCCCAAAATTGCAACACTAAAAACCCTAACATTGAAATACAAATGAATCAATAAAATGAATAACAATATAAATATTAGCAATTTAAATAAAAATAATAATTATAATCATTATAAAAATGACACTAAAAATTATAAATATTAATAAAATATATAAACATATTAACAATGAATTAAATTTGTAAATATATTAATAAAATAAGATGCATATAATAATCACCATATAGTATGGAGTAAGAGCAGCGATTAGAGGGCACAAAGGCTGCGATTGTTGATAGAAGGCAGCGATTGATTCCTATGAATAAGACAAAAGGAGGCTGACCTGTAAATAAGACAAAATCCTTAATAAAAGTAGGAGGCAGCGATGAATATCAAGGCAGCGATTTAATATATATCCCAGTGGTTAATATAAGGCAGTGTTTCCATTACTAAAAGGTGGCGATTAAGGAAACTAAAAAGCAGCAATTATGTTTGGAAAAAGGAAAACTAAAAATGATGTTATGAAAGGTTGCATGCATGAAACAAGATGTCTTCTCATGAGGTGACTCACTTAGAAGATATATAAAAGGTTTTGTGAAATGAATTTGGGGGAAGAAGGAAGGTAAGAAAAGAAGGATACGGGTCTACATATTGAGAGAGAAGATAATGCAGATGTAGAAGAAGGCTAATGCTTATACGTGCAGATATAATTGAGTAAGGGGAGAAGGAAGTCATATACACCAGCAGAGGAAAAGCAGCAACTACAGATATAATCAGTTATTGATATACACAGCAGAGAAAATATGCAGAACAAGATATATATATACAGATCTTAAAGAAGTAAATAACAGGTTTGAAAAGAGATTATATATATATATATATATATATATGAAGTCATATACACCAGCAGAGGAAAACCAGCAACTACCGATATAATCAGTAATTGATATACACAGCAGAGAAAATATGCAGAACAAGATATATATACAGATCTTAAAGAAGTAAATAACAGGTTTGAAAAGAGATAATATAATTATCAAAATATATATATATATATATATATGTGTGTGTGTGTGTGTGTGTGTGTGTGCAAGGGTGATAAGTTTAAAAACTAATTAGTAATAATCATATATATATATATATATATATATATATATATGAATATATGTATTATATTCGATTATGCAATGATGGTGCTTGCAGCAATTATTGAGTCTTATAAGTACTTATGATTCTTTAATATAAATGGGATAATAGATTCTTTTTTGTTGAGTTACCCTTTCAAATGAATAGATTATATATATATATATATATATATATATATATAATATGTCTTTATCCTATGATCAATCAAATGTAAGGTCAAAGGAGGCAAGTTAGGGTGATGCAGTTTATAGGCTCTCCCATGCTAAGTAGGCCACCTCAAGGGTGAAATTGTCTTGGTTGGACGTTCCTACCGCTTGGGGCCAAGGGGTGAGTTGTCTTGGTTGGACACTGCGTGCTCTTGGGCTTAGATGGGTTGAGTAGTTTATAGGCACCCCTTTTCAAGGCTTTCCTATCAAACCAAACTATGATTGGTTGTTAGGATGGATTTAAGGAATTTCAACCATAAGAGGAATGGGCAAGACAACATGGATAGGAAAAGCCAATACAAGTGTATCCACTAAGTAGGCCACCCCAAGGGTGGAATTGTCTTGGTTGAACGTTCTTGTTGCTTGGGGCCAAGGGATGAGTTGTCTTGGTTGGATTCTGTGCACCTTTGGGCTTAGATGGATAGCGAGCAGACTTATCATGTGTCTCATCCAAGTCCTATTATGATTAAAACTTCCACTATGCATCATGGGTATTGGTAGTTATGTATTTTGTATAGCTTGAATAAATAAGGCATTTTTTATGTTCTAATTATATGAATTATATTTCCAATATTATCTAACATAATTGTAGGATCTAAACCAAGATTCATATTGCTTGAAGCATTTAAGTGGTAAGTTATAACCCTAAATACATTATATTTGTGAATCTAGGGCAAGATTTAGGGCAACCTCAGAAAGGGACATTATAGAGTGTAAGTCAAAGATATGTTGAATGTGTTGTTGGTATATATCCACTCTAACAATTGCCTTGAAATGGAATTGGATCCTTTTATAGTTCACGATATCGGGTGATCTGTTTTTGGGTCTACAAATGGCTTATAATATATGGGACTACCCCATACTCCATGCATGAGGCACGTAACTATGCTACAAACGTGGTGTACATACCCTACCCTTTGCAGGATTTGAACTTGATGATCTCCTTTGAGGAAAGAGGGCAAGTAGGGGCATTTGAGGTATATACGAATGTAGGGAGCCGATAGATCAAAGTAGCAAACTTGTCTTAGAAAACCAACAATGTCAACATCTAGCTAGTGCCTTGCATTGCAAGAAACTAAATCACAAAGGGGTTGGAGTTTTTGAATAAAGAAGTGAAGATCCTAAAGATATTCTCAAGACGAAGGGGTTGAGCACCAAGTATAGATGAGTCTCAACTCTAGCAATGAAAACAATTTACTTGAGTCTTAAGTTAGGAACTAAAATGTTTGACTTTAAAACAACTGTAGTTCTAATCGTTATATTGAAGGAGTGCACCTTTTAAAGGCATATCATGTAAAATGTATCTTAAAACATTATTACTCTAGGATAGGAAGTGAGGTGACTTTGTATTCCTTGTAGAGATGTAATTGAGAGATCAACTTTGGTATAAGTAATGGTCCAATAAATTAAAATGCCAAGTATATATAAGCCATTGTAATCTCCACAAGCTCTTATTTATAAGCAAAATTGAAATTGAAAAAGATCCTTGGACATGATTTTGAAGATGGTGGCCTCAGTTTTCTTAAGTTTAACAACAAGCACAAAAAAGCCACAACTCATTAGTTTACATCATCCTTAAATTCTTGACCATTTGTTCTCTATAATTGATACAAATTGAAAAATGTTGATTTCGAGCATCCCACTTAGACCAAAAGTGGGACACACTATTGTGGGATCACAACCATCTCATAGAGTCTTGTACCGGTAGTTATGGGATAATATGAAATGCCGGTATTATGTAGTTTTTGGAAGAGTAAATGTCTTAGGAAATAATGGAAGGCATTTATGGTGTAACAAGACTTTGGAAGATCATTGATAGGCCTCCTTGATAATTTGCTGAAGTCTATGAATGTGACCAATAGTCTAGAAGTCTCTCCTAAGACTTGCTTGCATAGTTGACCTATAATTAGTCTTTCTAAATATTCAAAAAGCATCATGTCTAGTGCTATGGCATAGAGTTTAACAGATGTATTTATAGTCACAATAGTCTTGTATTCATATGGGTGTAAACTATTGCCCAATATTTGAATGGGGAGGATGACATGCTGTGACAAAGGGGAGGGGACCATTGACTTTATCAAATAACTTTGCCTTAGGGAAGGCTAATGATTCAACTCCATATTGGGTAACTTAGTCTCGAGCTGATCCTCAATGATGGGCGATCTGGAATATCATAAAGAGAAATGGCATAGGAAACGCAAGCCTAGGGCTTGATCTCTGAAGTGGGAATTTTCCTGAGGAGGATATGTTAATAGGTGTTACGAGAACAAGTAACCCGACTTCCTTTTACATTATTATTTCTCTATGGTATCTGATTTTAGTTTTTGAATTTCAGTGAGTGAACTTTTATCTTGTGACTATTAATATGTTTTTCGTCCTTTGTTCTTACTGAGGAAAGTATTGAATTGAGTCGTGAATGATGGATATACATTTCTCTATAAGAATAAAAATGTTTCAACTAATTTGATATAGGTATGATTATGTGCAATTATCATCTCATACCGGGTTATCTAGATTCTGTCAAGCTGTATGATTTTCTGAGTATCTGCAACTTGCAATATCCATGTTGATAAATCCATTGAACCTTGTGAAATGTGAATATCTTTGCATAATCATCTTGTTATTTGGTTATTTCTCCACATCATGTTGTCAATTTTGTAGTTTATTGAATGTGTATGTGATTTCTTGGTGCCCATGACACTGCCTCATTAGGATGCTGCTGTAGGATATAATTTTGTAGTAAATGGACTTTCCCTTCCACGATGCAGGTTTATTATTTGATTATTTCCTTAGTTGCAAAACACACATTTGTTTTGTTTAGTCTGAAACTAAAATTCATGAAACTTCAACTTCAGTTGTTATTTCTTGAGATTGGCCTTAAATAAGTTTGTTTTGAATGAACAGGCCATTGAAACCATACCCTATTTCTCCAATGCGCCTTGTTCCTGAGAAAATTTCAAAGCCTGATTGGGCAATTGATGTAAGTAATTTTATGCATGTGAACATATTGCTGAATTGTTAAGTGTCATATTTTTATCTTTTCTTGTTAGTTGCTGTACCATATGTATCCTCTCTGTTCTCTTTGTTTGCTATTCCTGTTTAATGAATCTCTCAAATATTAGTTATACAAATACACACTTTTCCCCTGAATTAGCATGTAGAAAATGGAATGGAATATGATAGCATTGCCATTGTTTGATCAGCGACATTCTATTAGGCAGTCTTTTATTAGGAATGATTGCTTTTCTAACTGGTATTTCTATGCCAGTACATTGAGTCAGGCGCTCACTGTATGAAGCAAGATTTTAAGTTAACTGTTCAATAACTCTATTTTAGGGAATACCAAAGGAGGAGCCAAGTAGCGATCTACAAAATAGAGTTGAGGTGTGTGCTCAGATTCTTTGTTTTTCATTGTGTTGGTCATAGGACAACTTAAGCAGTCTGTAATCTGGTCCTATTTTCTTGAATGAAAATCTAACTGGGTGTTTGGCTTGTTCTTTTTGAAGATCAAGACTCCAGAACAGATAGAAAAAATGAGAGAGACATGCAAGGTAAGCCAATGCTTCTCTAGATACACAAGATATACTAATGTATGTGGTTTATCAACAAGGGGGTATTATTTATTTCTTGTTTTAGAAAATAACTCACGTATCAGTATTTGTTCACTGTCTGAACTGTTTTTCATTTTTATAAGGGGAAAAAATTATTTAATCTGTAACTTTCAAGCAAATAAATGATTCCCATAAGATTATGAGGCAGCCTTCCATTTTAAAACTGTATAATTGTAATTTAGGTACTATCATGTTTTCTTAAGATAAACTGATGGTATGACTATGGCCTTTCGAGTTGTTATGTAGAGGGTTAGGCTAACTAAACGCTTTAGGGATATATCCTTCAGCATTTAGATGGTCATTTTACTCTGTCTTCATGACATTGCTCTGAACTTCATTATAAAGTGTTTCTTGAGGAGCTTGCTCTTCTAATTTTATTATCTCCATCTTTTCATAGAAGAATTGACCCAATCATGAATATTGCGCAAGGCAGGTTTGTCTGTATCTGCAAATTAAGTCATTAATAAAATGAGCTGTGAAAAAGTAAGAAGGATATTGAACCATTGCCACATCAGTAATCATCAAGGATTAATCCCTTTACCTTTTGTACTTTCTTAGTATTTGACTGCTTCCATATAGCCCAAGGGTCATGGATTACCCTCCACAAGTCACCTTGAGACAATATTGTCAAAGCTAAGTCTTGTTTCCAACCATTGTTGTGTGCTATTCAAACAAATTACAGAATTAAGTTACCCTTGTCAACTCCAGCTTCAAGAACTTTCTACACTTGCTTGCATCATGTGACGATATGTCAAGAGTATTTGAATGCAACTGGTTGCTTCATTATGACCCACTTTAATTTGCTCATCTCGTTGATCACCAAATTGAGTGTATGGACTGCATATGGCATCCAAAACTCTGGGAATTTGTAGCCTCCATTAACAATCCTGTTGCTTTAAAACATTTACCATTTTTCATAATGAGTTGGGAAGTGTTGCACATCCATTGACCCAAATTCCTATTAAGAATGTCAAACATAGTTACCAGCAGATGGATACTGGTACAGGAAACATGGATGGGTACTGGTATGCCATTTTAAAAACAAATAGGAGATGGGCACTTGGAGATGCCAATACAAACATACACATATACTATTTAATATTAGAGAAAAAGTTATAAAACAGCTATGCAACTTTGAAAAAATGAAATTATGAAACGCTTTAAAACTTAAAAGCTACTATTTTAAAGTACATAAATAATAAATACTAATAGAGGTCTATTGTCAACAATGGCAAAGATTGATTAAATGGGTAGTTGATAATCATCAATATGAAAAACATTTAAAGTTTAAAAAATAAAAATAAAATATTAAATTAGTTTGCAGAAATAAGTATTTAGATGATTAAAGTAAAAACTAAAAGTAAAATAATGCTAAAATAATATAACTTAATAAATCAGTCTCACAAACTGAAAACTTGAAGCTAAGAATTAAATTAAGAAATAATAAGACAATGAAATTTAAAAACTCAAGTAAATTTATTAAATATTAAAAACCAAAAAATTAAATTATATGTTACCGAATTGGCTGAAAAATCAGGCATTGCCAGGTACAATTTGTTTTGGAATTGGATTTGGGTACATTGGCTGAAAAATTAGGCATTGCCAGGTACAATTCGTTTTGGAATTGGATTCGGGTACAAAACACCTATGGAATTGTCTAGGGTACATTTTTTTACAGGTAGAATTGTTTGGAATTGTCCATGAATGTGCCTGGTTGAGTTTAGCTTGTTGAGGGCATTTTCAAGGCATTTGCAAGGATGGGTGATAATTTCCACACATTTTATTTTCACCTTAACCCCAAATGACCATCATTTTCACTTGGATTTCGTAAAACCCCTTACATTTCTTTCCTTGGCTTTGATTTCCCTAGGCTTGGCATCATCCCTTGTGTTGTGTTGAGCAATTTCTTACAATCTCTTGTTGTGGTTTTTGGTCTTCAATTTTCTCCTTTCATGCTTTCTCCTTTTTTGATTTGGTGCAATCATGTAAGATGCCAAGCCCCAAAAACGAACAGAAGAATATTTCTTGCGCTCAGATTTGTTAATCGTGCACAGTTTGTATATGTAGGAGAAAATAACAATGAGAGCAGATTGTTTAACACACAGCACTGAAGAAATAGATTTTGTTTATCTTCAAATTTAGCAAACAAATCCAGTGGGGTAAAGAAACGACTCCATTTATGCATACACAGTGATGCCAATAACTCGATCAACAACTAATTTAATTTCCATATCTGAAAGCAAACTCTGTATAATATTGGATAATGAAATTACCCATACCACAATGACTGATGGTAAAGTGCGAGCAGCAGATGAATGGTTCTTCCCAGGTAATTAATCGCATGAACTGCTCAAGGGGCTCACAGGAAATGATCAGCTCTTAAGATGCACTGGTTCAACAACAATCTTATACATGAACAGCAGTAATGCCCAAAATATGACCTGACCAGATTGCTCAGATGTGTAACTTGCTTCCAGGCCTGAGCGATTAGCAGATTGTTGTCAATGACAATGAATGGATACGTCCACGCACCCAAGAAGATATGATGATTCGCTGTATTCGCTCAATCTGCAAACCCTATGTGGATTTGCCAAGAACAGAGATAGGGTTTTCGTCATAACCTCAGGTCACCCTACAGAGGTTTTTCGTCCCTGCAGACCAATTCGAATTTCTTGCTTCAATTCCATGATGATCAAGACAAGGCAGCAAACTAGTATTCATACTTGAGCATAGGAGCCTACCAATAGGTGGGCCAAAAGAAGAAATTCAAAACTTATTTATTTAAATTTATTATGGCGCTAACCAAGAGGTTGGCCCAGAATATAGTTAAATATTATTTATTTAAATATTTAATTATTATTAAATTTAATTAATTAATTTTTTTGATCCGTAAATTTAATTAATTATTATTATAATATTATATTATTATTTATTTATTTATTTAAAATATCAAGCTGGGCCGACCCAGCCCTAAATTGGGGACATTACAGTCCTCCAATCCTGGAAATTGCTTGCCCTCAAGCAATTGCGAGCTTGTGTCCTTGAATGCTGAGACGACTAGCAAGTGATGGCATTTGTACTCCAAACCTTTGCTGCTCAACTCTGATGTAAATGGTAGCAAGCCAATCCTTGTGTCATGATTGCAAAGAAATAGTGCAGCAAAATTGTCAATTCCTGGATCCCATGTTATTGTACTCCAAGGGCCATTGATTCCAATCAATTTCCGGACTTTGAAAGGTCTCCCTTCGATGTGCAACTACTCTTTGGAATCACCCTTAACAGAGTAAAAGGATTTGAGCACTAGGGAGAATTATATTTAGCTACTCTAAAAATATTGATGTATATATAAAACTATCTTGATTATAAATCCACATTATTTGTAATTTTTTTTTTCTTACTAGGACTTCAACTTATCATTGAAGCCATGATTTGAATCTTCTTGTTATCAATCTAGATAGTCTCAACTTTTTACAAGTTATAAACCATATTATTCATCATCATCCCTCTATTTCTTAGGAATTCCTTTACCTTAATGGAAATTCTTACTGATTTGCCACATAGATAAATGTCCATACCCCCAAACTCATATTCATAACCCTACTCTCATTAACATATTTTCCATTTTCCCTCCTAGACACATGCATAATCTTCTCAAAATCCTTGTGGATTTTCTACTTATTGTTATAAACCTTGACTTCTCATCCTCTCCCCTTTACTTATTTAAATAGACCAATTGCTTCCTCTCAACATACATTTTTGTATATTTCTACTATTGTAACTACTAGTACTATGGCCCCTTATACGTTCCATATTGAACTCATCACAAATCAATTATTGAAAAAAAAGGGCATCACCCAAAAATACTTAATACACATCCTACTTCTTAGCTAATGAATAGCATGCATTAAAGTCAACAAAATCCATTATCCCTACAAAGAATTTCTTACCCTTTTCCACCACAATTTGTTACTCCCTAATTTAAAAATTATAATGGAAAAGAGGGTCGCCTAAGAAAATGTTTCTACTCTTGTATAGATGTGTCTTTTTATGACAAAGGTTTAGCTAGAATTTTTCCTAATTATCTTAAGGCGACTACTCTAGAATGGTTTTGTTCTCTCCCAAATCATTCTATTTATTCTTTCGAGAATTTTTCATATCTCTTACTTCAAAACTCTTGAGTCTTTAGCTTTATTGACCTTGTTCGCTATCGACAAGGTCCTAATGAAAGGGATAGAATTTAGGCTTAAATATTAATCCCCTCTATCTAAAGTCAAAAAAAGTTATGATAACCCCATTTTTTAAGAATGGGTTGCCATGCTTTCCTTGGAATCGACTACATGCTAAGATGTGTTTCTCATGCCAATAGTGTGCAACCCCACATATATGCATTTAAATTATTTATATATTTCACATTCTTTTATCATGTAGATAATATTGGGACACAACTCATATTATCTATTTATATCAAAATTTGAAAATAACCTTTTATTGCTATATTGTAATTCCTTTTCCTCCACATCATTGGTGACTAAATCCTATAGTAGTTGTAAGCCTAAAGTTGAGTAAAGTACTTAACAATTCTATTGATAATAGATCCACATCCATCACTACTAGGAAATTTGAGAATTGTAACACAAAAAAATTCTTAATTTATGTATAAAAGTATTTGGGGTATTTGGAAAGATCAATTGAAAAGTGTATAAAAGTATTTGGGGTATTTGTTTTCTCCCAAAATTGTGAGTCTCAAAAGGGGGAAGGTTGAGGTCCAGGACGAGCAGGCCATCAGGATTTGCGGTGAGAGGGGCATGCAGTTCGTAAACCCTTCCACTATAGGGAGCGGGAGGTAAACCTTACCATGTGAAGCCAGACCAACTCTACTATGGCGGAGGAGGGCACACCACATTATTTGCCATGCATCTACCCTCCTACAGGCCTTAACTCATCTGGTCCTCAACCTTGTGTGTCCCCACTTGGGTTCGAAGCTCACGCGACCGAGCTCGATGTCCAACATGTTTCATCTGTCCAAATTTAAATAATATTTTATTATGTTTGTCGTACGTGTGGGATAATATATCCCCTCAGCTGTTTCGTTTATTTTGACATGTCGTACGTGTGGGATATTTGGCCGTCTTCCATCCTATTCTATTATGTTTTACATTATTAAAGCAGTCATCCCTCTATGATACGGACCGACTTGACTGCAACAATCAACAGTGTACACGGCTGCAGAAGGGATGCAAGAGGATCACTCTGATCTGATCCATTGAAATTTCAGTGTCTGCCAACTATTTGGTAGTCCTTGCAATGAAATTTCTGGTATTCTCAGACTTCCCTTCTGCTCGAACCCAAAAACCTCCTCTGGATCTGCCAGAGAGGATGGTTTATAATAAACTTGATCTGCTCCACACCCAAGTGCACTGTCACACCATCCTCTACATATACATTTCACTTCGTGCCATGTAATAACTGCTTCGGTTGAGAGGAAATAATAAGCACATCATCAAGAATGGAGAGAAGATAGTTTTGTTTAATATCTCAAATTCATATGATAATTAACAATTTGGACAAAAACTTTCATAATTGCACATCTGTACGAATAATCTTTGAAACAATTTAACATCCTTCAAATGCTTTCTGCCTAAAGACTTATGAAATCCATCTTCATTACCTCAAGACCCCAGCATTGATAACCAGGGCACCTGGGATGGGTTGAATAGGAACCCATTTGCCATCCTTATAGATCTATAGCCCCACTGTTTTATTCATCCTGCAGCAACGCTGTCAAAGCACTTCCATCTACATGAGGGATTATCCCTGAAAAGTGATAGATGATCTTGGCAGTTACATGAGCTTTATATAAAGGCTCTCTACATATATATAGCATGCTATACACAGGTAAATACCTGGAATGCTATTAAAGCTAAAGTATCTGCCACCTAATACGGAGTAGAAAGTATTTCACCATGAAAAAGAAAAGCATGGCACCCTCTTCTGTGGTTGTATTTGATCTTGAGAAAGAGCAATATGTTGCTCCAACTACTGGAGCCTCTCCTAAAACAAAGAAGTCGGACATGGAAGATCTTAAGGCTATTAAAACTAACAATATTTTTAAAGAGATCACAATCTACAAAAAGGCATGACTAATAAACATATAGATGTACAACTATGTATATGTGTTTTTTATGTTGTGTTTCTTTGAATTGCCAAATGTAATCATGCAATTTTTCTATATAGGTTGCAGCTGAATTGGTGGGAACTTTTATCTTAGTGTTTGCTAGTTGTGGAGGAATCATGATAGAAGCTTGGAATAAGGTTGTAACACCTACTCCTTGAGAATTACGATAAAAGTAATAATTATTTGAACAATAAATTACTCACATCAAGTTCTAAGATTATCAAGGAAAAATCACAGGTGAAGCAAGCTCTCTATAAGGCTTAAATTGCCAAATACTGTATATAAAAATAACATTAATTATTATTTTGAATAGTGAAGTTAGATTAACATTCTTTAATTAATCATTCCAAACAAATATACAAATCATTGGACTAAACCAATAGATGAATTAATGAATTATTTTACAAATTAATTTAGATTACCTTTAACCATGTAGTGCTCTGGCTGTGTCATATATATCTCTTCCTCCAAATCACCATGAAGGAATGCAGTTTTCACATCCATTTGTTCGACCTCTAGATCATAAGTTGTTGCAATAGATAATAAAAACTAAATGGATCTCATTTTAGCAACAGGAGAAAATATCTCACCATAATCAATACCCTCAACTTGAAAGTATCCCTTCACAACCAACTGTCCCTTATACTTTTCACACTCCTAACACCATAACACCACTCATCATTTTCACACTTGCTTCAAAAAACTATACATGCACCTTGCATTTATTAGCTTACTAGCAGATAATAAATTTCTTACTAGTCTTGGGATATGCAAGACACCATCAAATCGTCTAACTCTACTATCAGAAAATTTCACATGAATACTACCACGCCCAACAATATCAAGGAAGGAATCATCACCCAAATACACCTTACCACCATCATAGTTTTCATACTTACTAAACCAGTTTTTGTTAGGAGTCATGTGGAAAGATGCACCTGAGTCTATCAACCATACATTATCACCTGCACGAGTCGCCAAGGCTACTTCTCATCTTGCCAGGAGATGCCTTTATTGCAGTCTTGGCGACTCGTGCAGGTGATAATGTATGGTTGATAG
>VDFB02322590.1:0-75240 GCA_007258455.2 Sequoia sempervirens | reverse complement strand
TTTGGCAAGTTAAGCCTTATAGAGAGCTTGCTTCACCTGTGATTTTTCCTTGATAATCTTAGAACTTGATGTGAGTAATTTATTGTTCAAATAATTATTACTTTTATCGTAATTCTCAAGGAGTAGGTGTTACAACCTTATTCCAAGCTTCTATCATGATTCCTCCACAACTAGCAAACACTAAGATAAAAGTTCCCACCAATTCAGCTGCAACTTATATAGAAAAATTGCATGATTACATTTGGCAATTCAAAGAAACACAACATAAAAAACACATATACATAGTTGTACATCTATATGTTTATTAGTCATGCCTTTTTGTAGATTGTGATCTCTTTAAAAATATTGTTAGTTTTAATAGCCTTAAGATCTTCCATGTCCGACTTCTTTGTTTTAGGAGAGGCTCCAGTAGTTGGAGCAACATATTGCTCTTTCTCAAGATCAAATACAACCACATAAGAGGGTGCCATGCTTTTCTTTTTCATGGTGAAATACTTTCTACTCCGTATTAGGTGGCAGATACTTTAGCTTTAATAGCATTCCAGGTATTTACCTGTGTATAGCATGCTATATATATGTAGAGAGCCTTTATATAAAGCTCATGTAACTGCCAAGATCATCTATCACTTTTCAGGGATAATCCCTCATGTAGATGGAAGTGCTTTGACAGCGTTGCTGCAGGATGAATAAAACAGTGGGGCTATAGATCTATAAGGATGGCAAATGGGTTCCTATTCAACCCATCCCAGGTGCCCTGGTTATCAATGCTGGGTCTTGAGGTAATGAAGATGGATTTCATAAGTCTTTAGGCAGAAAGCATTTGAAGGATGTTAAATTGTTTCAAAGATTATTCGTACAGATGTGCAATTATGAAAGTTTTTGTCCAAATTGTTAATTATCATATGAATTTGAGATATTAAACAAAACTATCTTCTCTCCATTCTTGATGATGTGCTTATTATTTCCTCTCAACCGAAGCAGTTATTACATGGCACGAAGTGAAATGTATATGTAGAGGATGGTGTGACAGTGCACTTGGGTGTGGAGCAGATCAAGTTTATTATAAACCATCCTCTCTGGCAGATCCAGAGGAGGTTTTTGGGTTCGAGCAGAAGGGAAGTCTGAGAATACCAGAAATTTCATTGCAAGGACTACCAAATAGTTGGCAGACACTGAAATTTCAATGGATCAGATCAGAGTGATCCTCTTGCATCCCTTCTGCAGCCGTGTACACTGTTGATTGTTGCAGTCAAGTCGGTCCGTATCATAGAGGGATGACTGCTTTAATAATGTAAAACATAATAGAATAGGATGGAAGACGGCCAAATATCCCACACGTACGACATGTCAAAATAAACGAAACAGCTGAGGGGATATATTATCCCACACGTACGACAAACATAATAAAATATTATTTAAATTTGGACAGATGAAACATGTTGGACATCGAGCTCGGTCGCGTGAGCTTCGAACCCAAGTGGGGACACACAAGGTTGAGGACCAGATGAGTTAAGGCCTGTAGGAGGGTAGATGCATGGCAAATAATGTGGTGTGCCCTCCTCCGCCATAGTAGAGTTGGTCTGGCTTCACATGGTAAGGTTTACCTCCCGCTCCCTATAGTGGAAGGGTTTACGAACTGCATGCCCCTCTCACCGCAAATCCTGATGGCCTGCTCGTCCTGGACCTCAACCTTCCCCCTTTTGAGACTCACAATTTTGGGAGAAAACAAATACCCCAAATACTTTTATACACTTTTCAATTGATCTTTCCAAATACCCCAAATACTTTTATACATAAATTAAGAATTTTTTTGTGTTACAATTCTCAAATTTCCTAGTAGTGATGGATGTGGATCTATTATCAATAGAATTGTTAAGTACTTTACTCAACTTTAGGCTTACAACTACTATAGGATTTAGTCACCAATGATGTGGAGGAAAAGGAATTACAATATAGCAATAAAAGGTTATTTTCAAATTTTGATATAAATAGATAATATGAGTTGTGTCCCAATATTATCTACATGATAAAAGAATGTGAAATATATAAATAATTTAAATGCATATATGTGGGGTTGCACACTATTGGCATGAGAAACACATCTTAGCATGTAGTCGATTCCAAGGAAAGCATGGCAACCCATTCTTAAAAAATGGGGTTATCATAACTTTTTTTGACTTTAGATAGAGGGGATTAATATTTAAGCCTAAATTCTATCCCTTTCATTAGGACCTTGTCGATAGCGAACAAGGTCAATAAAGCTAAAGACTCAAGAGTTTTGAAGTAAGAGATATGAAAAATTCTCGAAAGAATAAATAGAATGATTTGGGAGAGAACAAAACCATTCTAGAGTAGTCGCCTTAAGATAATTAGGAAAAATTCTAGCTAAACCTTTGTCATAAAAAGACACATCTATACAAGAGTAGAAACATTTTCTTAGGCGACCCTCTTTTCCATTATAATTTTTAAATTAGGGAGTAACAAATTGTGGTGGAAAAGGGTAAGAAATTCTTTGTAGGGATAATGGATTTTGTTGACTTTAATGCATGCTATTCATTAGCTAAGAAGTAGGATGTGTATTAAGTATTTTTGGGTGATTCCCTTGTTTTTCAATAATTGATTTGGGTAAGAAATTCTTTGTAGGGATAATGGATTTTGTTGACTTTAATGCATGCTATTCATTAGCTAAGAAGTAGGATGTGTATTAAGTATTTTTGGGTGATTCCCTTGTTTTTCAATAATTGATTTGTGATGAGTTCAATATGGAACGTATAAGGGGCCATAGTACTAGTAGTTACAATAGTAGAAATATACAAAAATGTATGTTGAGAGGAAGCAATTGGTCTATTTAAATAAGTAAAGGGGAGAGGATGAGAAGTCAAGGTTTATAACAATAAGTAGAAAATCCACAAGGATTTTGAGAAGATTATGCATGTGTCTAGGAGGGAAAATGGAAAATATGTTAATGAGAGTAGGGTTATGAATATGAGTTTGGGGGTATGGACATTTATCTATGTGGAAAACTAGTAAGAATTTCCATTAAGGTAAAGGAATTCCTGAGAAATAGAGTGATGATGATGAATAATATGGTTTATAACTTGTAAAAAGTTGAGACTATCTAGATTGATAACAAGAAGATTCAAATCATGGCTTCAACGATAAGTTGAAGTCCTAGTAAGAAATTTTTTTTTACAAATAATGTGGATTTATAATCAAGATAGTTTTATATATACATCAATATTTTTAGAGTAGTTAAAAATAACTCTCCCTAGTGCTCAAATCCTAGTAGCTAAATACTTTTATATGTTTTTTGTATGGATGTACCCAGAATATACCCAGCCCCACTTTTTTTTTTTCCCATACCAATGTATTGTACACACATACTTGTAGCCGTACCCAAATTTGATTTGGTAACTGTAAATTTTAAGATAAGATTATATGCACAAAAAATTAATTCAAAATTAGACACAGTACACAGCAGATACCCTGGGAAAACCCTCCTCTTGAGGGAGAAAAACCCAGCAATAATATATCACTTATATATTGAATAATCTCAAAGATGATCTCTTTACAAGAGGCCGATATGAAGGCCTATACACAAGCATCAATATTGTGATGCACACAAAAACATATAGAGATAAATCGTTGGACAACTCACAGCCTTCAATGATGCCGAACTTAACCTTTGACGAACTTCAATCTGCCTTGTACAAATTCGCACCAAGTAGAAGAAATACAAAAGACAATGAATATCGATAATGAATGGAATGCAATAAAGGCGTATATACAAAGTAGTAGAGGAGACGTGACTCTCCAAATACAACAAGTCGGCCTCATTGAAGAGGCATATCTATAACAAACAAGAAGTTGGCTTCCATAAATAATTGCGCCTTTTATCAAGTGACGTCTCTTTCATTAAATCATCTCCATTAATTAAATGCATATTTAATCAAAAGACGTGTCTCTATACTTGCTTCAAGTTGGCCAGGAGAAGGAATAAGTATAATTCAAATAGCCATTTAGGCTCCATTTGAATTATCTCTATATGTGAGTCTGGAAGAAGCAGCTCGACGTTGCTAGAACATCAATAGTAACTTAGGTTAAAAATTAACATTGAATTCAAATTGTAACCTTTTAAACTAAAATACTAAGTTTAAATTTAAAAATAAAATAAAAGTAATGTTACAATAAAGATTTAAATGCATTTTAAATTTAAAAAACTTTAAATATTAAAAGATTAAAGGATAAAACATAAATGCAGCATTAGAAAACAAACATTCAAAGACTCAAAATATATTATTAAAAACAATGTCTATTGGGAAGGATTTGAAGACAGCTGCAGAGTAGACAATAGGAAGACCCGCAGGCAGATTGGGGGAAGATTGTGGTGCAGGAGCACCATTGATTGAAAGTTGTCAACTCATGAAATTTTTGTCTAGGCTTTAGATTTTGGCATATTTGGCATTAAATAAGGTCTTGAAGACCATTTATAAGTGTAATTTGTCTTGTTTGATGAATATTAGGTGTCTAGGGGGGTAAATAGTGCAAAAGTATTGAAAAGTTGTTGATTAGGAAAAAATGCAAAATTGTAAAGTGTAAAAAGTAGATTTGAGGAAGGTAAACGGTCATAAAGCTTCAAAAAGCAGTTAGTGGAAGTTAGAAAGTTGGTTTTTGTAACGGCCTGTTCCTTCGGTAAAGTAAAATTTCCATATTTTACATCCTACAAGTATGTAAACATGTTAACATGACATTGCAATAAAATTTTTCCTTTTCTTTATTGACAATACATGAATAAGATGCCATATCAAATTACAAAAAAGATTTCGTTTCAATATAATAACTTTACAAGTATATGAAACGAGAATACATACCTTAACAAACATAGCTCCAATGAGCTTTAGAACAAATAGTAGTAAGAAGGTCCAGGAGTCCGTCCTTTCAAATCTTGGTACATCGGCCGCTTGCTATGGAGGAGAAACATCACTCGGGTGCTTTTCCGCCAACCACAGACTTATAGTGCGGTCCCCTGCACACCTATCGTTAGATAGATGGCCCTCCCTTCGAATAAGAGATTGGTAGGGTATCCTTTAACGATTACCAACTGAGCATAGTGTTGTGTTCCTACATAACTAGGTCCTGTGAATACGGCAACTCTTGAACTAGTATGTAATACGGGATCACAATGAACTGACAGTGTAGTCTCAACAATTTCACACCTAAGTGGATGTTGTACATTGTTGTACCCAAAACCAAAATTTTTGCTTCACTAAGGCATTTTGCTTAATTGAGTCTTAATCTTGTTAAAGTGATGTCAGAAGGTCGTTTTTAGGGTTTTTTAAATATGGAGTTGGTGTTAGTGTCATGTCAGTCTGTTACTGAAGGAATTTGAGAAAAGTGAAAATTTGAAGGAAAATGGTCAAAATTTTCTATCTCTGGAGAAGGAAGCACATTGTCAAATGGGCGCCCTATCTTTTAGGGGCTCAAATCCAGTTTTTAGGGTTTGTCACCTCCAGCAGGCTTTTGTCCGGCATCACGTCAGCTTCGCAATGAACTATCAAGTTTATCAAACGGACCTATTTTGCTCGAGTTGCGGGAGATATAGTGTAAAATGAGAGGAAAGCCAGAATTGGCTAACACTGGAGAAAAGCGCAGCTTTTGGAAAAGGCGCCCATCTTTTTGAGGTGTCAGATGAGGGTTTTTGACTAAATGCCATCCAAGATATTTATCTCATATTTGTTCGAGCTTCGCGACGCATCCGACAGTGGGTGAATCTGAGTTGTTGAAGTGCTTGAACCAGAGGTCAAACAGAGGGGGTCAAATCTTAGTCAAAATATCGAAGAATGAGCAAAAGAGCACTTTTTCAAAAAGGCGCCTGAGCTTTTCAAGCCTTTAATGCCTTCTTTTTGATGATCTCAGATATTCAATATGTCCGTGTTACGTTCAACTTTCCGTTGCCTGTCTCCGTCAGATCAGAAGATGATTCAGCAGCTTGCAATCGGGGTTTTAATGTTATTTTGATCAGTTCCAGAAATGGTTAAGTCTGGGAGTAAAAGAGCAACTTTTCAAAAAGGCGCCCTTGATTTTCACCCTTCAGATGATGTTTTCTGGAGAAATGTGCCTTTGCAGTTGTCATGCAGAATGAAGTCAGCTCCGCAGTGAACCTGAGATCCAGTCCTGAAAGTTGGTAAATCAGAAGTTATGAAGGATTTATTTTTCCCTTCGTTCGAGATGAAGATGAGAAAATATGGCTAAGTCTGAGGAAAAGCGCAGCTTTTCAAAAGGGCGCTTGGATTTTTGAGCCTTTAGATGTTCGTTTTAGGATGTTTAGTCTCAAGGTACCTTTTGATCAGTTTTTATCCTACTTTGCGATGCATCTGTCAGCCAGCCAATCGATGGAGTCAGTCAACCAGTATCAAAGGATGAACAGAGGTCCCGAGAGACGTTCAAATCCAAATTTTCATGAAAATTGGCTAAGTCTGGAATTTGCCTTAAGAGGTTAAAGTTGAGTTTTCGAAATTAGTTGACAAGTGCGCCTTAACTTGAGTTCTGACTGCAGTTAGACTGAACGATTTCTGGGTTGTCATCTCCAGTTCATATATTGGCATGTTGAGTGATCTTTCAGTTCGCATGTTGAGTTAACTAGTTTGCATGTTGAGTTAACAACTTTGCATGTTGAGTTAACTTGATTGCATGTTCACTTAACTGAAGATTATGCTTAAAAATCAACTTGAGTTTGCATGCATGGCGAATTTGGTTGAAATTGCATGAATTTTGAAGTTGACGCATTTACCTTTGATTGTTAACTTCAGTTCTCAAAAGGGACGCCATAATTGGAATTCTTAAAGTGTGTGAATTGCATGAATTTTGAAGATGGCGAACTCAATAAGGAATGTCAATTGAAGTTAAAATCGCATGATTGTTTTGAACTAATTTGCAACTGAAGATTGAAAAGGGAAACCCTAAGCATGGCGTTTTATTTAGCATATTTTAGTTTCAGTTAACTAGAATGGGGTCCAATCACAAGCCAAGCGCCATTTCTCATGATTTTCATGCCTTATGTGAATTTCAAAGGTGAAAGTCTATTTATTCAAGCATTGGCGTCCATTATTTCATCATCTTAAGCTTCAAAGTTTATATTCTTCTTGAGCGACCAGCAAGCTAAAGGTGCTACAGGTGTCCAAAATCAGCGTTCTTCATAGCAACGGATTCAGATTGTTCAGAGAAAGAAGATTCGAGACTTTATTTTCACTTTGCATGCAGGTTTTATCAAATTCCTAAAGAAGATTGGCGGATTTTTCAGAAGCAGAACAAACAAAACTTTCCATCTTCTGTCTTATTTCTTCTATTTCTCATCTTAGGTACTTTCTTCGCATGTCAAAGAAATTTAGCAAATATTCAGAATCTAATCATCTGGGTTCGCATACTTCAGTATTTGCAGCAAAACCCACGTCTTAGATTTTTTCGAGAAAATTGCCCTGTAGTCTTCATTCTGAAGCTCTGTGCTTTTTTCCGAACATTTCTTTGCATGTGGGCCAAAATCACATCTTCTTGAAAATTGCATCATCTGGGTTTGTCTAGAATTCTGTTGTGCACAAAACCCATGTTTTAGATTTTCTCAAGGAAAATTGCCCCGGGAAGCTCTAAAAACCCCTGCAGTTCTTGACTGAAAAGTCTTTGCATGTTAGGCTAAACGGCATTTTTTTACAATTTTGACGTTGTGGGTTGTCTTAGAATCCTTTTCTAGACAAAACCCATGTCTCAGAATTTTTGGTGAAAATTATCCTCCGACAGTATATTTTTAGCCTCACCAGGGGCCATTTTAGCTTTCCGAGAAAGTTGTCAGAAGATAGCCGTGTTCACAGTCAACGGGCAAGTTTTTCAGAAGGCGGTTCAACTAGACTAAATTCAAGACCAAATCGGTCTTAATTTAGGTTTTCATCAGAGCAGTTGACAATGAAGCGTTAAGCTGCAAAAGGAACAGAGATCACTCCATTTACGGAGCCGCCAAAGTCACTCAAATCCCGTGCCATTATCTTCATGAAGATAGTACCTACGCTGATCTCGAGGCTGTAAAAACTGAGTTTCAGAAGCTTGTTCGTGATATCTGGATGGTGGCAAGGAGTTGAAGAAACAGATTATTGGTTTGGACAGCATCAAAGTGTCGGAAAATAGAGTAATTGATGAGTTCTTGATCGAAGTGTTAGACCGAGATGACATGGAGTGATCTGCCAGTTGGAACCTGCAGTTAGTTTCGACGGTTGAGTCATGAGCAGCAGTTAACTCGATTTTCAGTCTTGAGTTTACTTGCTGACTTCACACATGCTTATCTCATTCTTGGAATTATCATCACAGGAGTTAGGGTTAGGGTTTCCAGTTAACTGAAGGTAGTGGCCGGTTAACTTTTCTTTAAATAAGGACGCGCATGCTTGCACATTGTCCATTTAGGTTAAATGTACCGGTTAACTAATGGTAGCTTTCCAGTTAACTGTATAGTTTACTTTATTAGGGTTTAGTAATAAATCTTGCATGCATTGCAAGACTATAGTTGACTCAAGGTGATTTTAGGGTTCCCTACACCTTGATGTATATAAATAAGAGCTTTTGCTCATTTGTAATTAACTTTTGCACGAGAGAGAAATATATGCTGTGCCCACCTTGCCCTCAATATTGCTCTTTCTGTATTTGTTCATGCGTTTTTACTATTATGATGAATTGTTATGCCACGAGGGTTTCATGCAATTATAATGGTGAATTCTTTCTTGTTTTGTGTTCAATAAACTTGTCCAGATTGAGATGATAGTTGTGCCACCTTGCCTTCAAGTAGAGAATCTGTACTTGGTTATCGTGTGATGTGTGTGAATAATAAACTTATTCGGATTGAGCTGATAGTTGTGCCACCTTGCCTTCAAGTTGAGAATCCGTACTTAGTTTATCGTATATTTGTTGTTGCCAATAAACTTGTTTAGATTGAGCTGATAGATGTGCCACCTTGCCTTCAAGTTGAGAATCTATACTCATTTATCGTCAGATAGTCAAACCTTGCTCCATTTCCTCATGCTCTGTTTTCTTGAGGAAACTGGATAGATTTAAAGTAGTTAGCTTAGTTGTAGTTAATGATCTGCGAAACCAGAAAATCCTTAGTTGCAACGTTCTTGGTTTTCTTAACCTTGTGCCTCTTCCAGCTGAGAACAAAAAGATAGGACTTAGATAACTTTTCTTTTCCACGCATTCCAGCACTACGAGGGAGCTTCCCCTCCTAATTTGAAGAGCACTCATTATGCAGTGTGCATAGCTGTCCGTACAAACCTGCACTCCAGAGGTGGTAGTTTTTACGCCAACATACATTTCACTACTTTGGCCAAAGTATTCTCATTCAGTACTTTGAATGAAGGTCATCTATCATATACACTACTTAGGGCCGATTTGCATTAAGGCTTTCTTACACTACATGTAGGTTGGTCTATTCGGAGTAGTACGTACCCACGACATCCTACATCAGACTGACTACTAGAAAGGAGGACAACTTTGACAAGTACTCACAATTATCTCTCCTAATCTTGACAACTTTATCCTAGGTGTTTCATTAACTTGACTAAGTTAATCTACTAACTTGTTGTGATCGGTACCTTATTAAACACCCTCATTTCTTCCCTAGTATTTAATAGCTACTTGAAAACATACACTCCTTATATGGAGTTCATAGCAATTCACTCCTTAATGCATCTATGATCCTAGTGTAATTCGTACACTAATGCAAGCAGGTGCAAACAGCAATAAAAATACCATTCTTTAAATCCCAAACTAATCTTTGTTTAAGGAACTAAAATCAATTCCTAATCTTTGCATAATCAGTAGTTATTCTTTCAGAAATTGGTTCTAAAGTATGAAGAATAGAACTAATTACAACTTCCTATCCTTGTACATTCAGAAGATATAATTTCAGACTTTTATTTAGAAACTTGTTCTAAAGTATGAAAGAAGAATAGCATGCATATTTAAATTTAGAATTATATTTAGAAATTCGTTCTAAAATATGAAGAAGATTAGCATGCCTGGTATATGCTTTTCCACATATGATGATCTAGATTGAGTCTGCAGCACTTTAGCCTCTAGCAAAGACCTCTAGTCAACTCTCTTATTGACAATGTACTCTTATACACAGCTGAAAGACAATCTCAGCCCCTCACTGTTGGACTCAAAAATGGTAAATGACAGATATGATTCTCTGTCAATGTAAATTATGCTCTCAAAATATGATGAATGCTCTCACAGCAAAAATAGAACTCTCCCTCACAGCTAAAGAAGAATACTCAGAAAATACTTTGAAACCTTTAAAATATGAGCAAACTCGAATTCAAAAACCGTGTGAAATAGAATGAGCTGAGCAGCTCTTATATAGGCTTCCTGCTCAACCAATTCCCTCTTCTAATGGCGTCCAAGCTGCCAGCAGGGTTTTAGACTAATTCAAATATGAAATGTGGCAAACCCTAGAGAAGATTCGACCTCCTTTTGTGACAGCAAATGAAGAATGGTTCATTTTGCACATGATAAAATCTAGAAATATGACACCTACAGGAAATGGTACGATTCAACAAGTATAGATAAATGATGATAAATACAGAGAAAAAGTCCCTCGTTCTGTGCACACCACACTTCCTACTTCCCAACTTGCAGTCGACACCATTCAAGCCGTGCTTCAATGCTGGTCAAGGTCGCGTGCTTCTACAGGGGCGTTTCATTTTCACGGGAATTTCCTTCATTTCTTTTTATTTTCTTTTATTTCACTTTCTAAAGTTTTTCATAGTTTGAAATGAAATATTTCCAGCATGGCGTGATTTGCCAAAAGCATTCGATTCAATTTAAAAGACATTTTATTTTATTTCATGGAGTTAATCTACTTCCATAGTCTCAAAGAAATATTAAACTTTGACAAAATAAAGTCTCTCATTTCCAAGTTTCAAATTCCTTTCTACACTTTATGATATTTAAATAAAGTGCCTTTTGAAACTTTATCGATTTCCCAATTTACTCAAGGCAATATAAAATTCATATATATATATATATATATTTAATATATATATTTATATATTTTTATTATAGAATTATTTACTGCAATATATATGTGTATATATATTTAAATATTAATATTTAAATATATTTACTTATATACATATATATACTCAAGTAAAACTATAATGTAAATATATATTCATTTACATATATAGATATTTACACGAATACGTATTCACTGTTAACTATGTATATTGCGAGCCAGTCAACATATTTTCAATATACATACCTACGTATTTGTGCAAATATGTGTATATGTAAATTCCAAGGCAATATAATAATAATATTATCATTATTCATAGGCAATAGGTAACATGGGTATGTATATATATGTATATCCCTGTATGCAGTGTACACATGTGTATGTATACCCTGTTGACACGCACGTATGGGCATATCCATATGCCAATCATACGTATGTATCGATATGTATATACATATGGATATATGTACATTATATACAAGTATACACATACTCAACCTATTCACATATATCCATTCCCGTTTACCACCCAAAGGTCATAGCACAGTAAGTCAGACAAATAAGTAATCATCACTTACAAAGCACAAAGAAGAAAACATAACTCCGAAAGCCTATGAATGACTTATCATGTCCAACTTAACTGACTTGGTTCCTATAATGACATGTGTGTATGCTCAATTGGTTCTCGTTACTGTTTACCTGACTATGCTCCTCCCTGAGTGATATTTCTCCTTTGCCTGGAGGAATGGTCCTCCTAGCTGCACACCATGACACGACAATGGGAGTCATATGCTCAAAACAAAGCAGTATACATGAAACATTTCAAAAGTTAGATTAATAACCTTCTATTCTCCTTTATGCAATATTTCACCAAGAATAACATCAAATGAAACAACATTCATATTGAAACCAAGGTACAAGCATCATTAATTCACCTCCAGAATTCACATTTACTCTATCTAGTAATGGTAAATAGTAACGTCACAATTCGGGATGTAACAGTTTTAGGAGGGAAATTTTGTATAAATGATGTAAAGCATTGATGGATATTGCTTCTTGAAGATTTGAATAAAAAGACTCCTTGTTATATCTCTGATTTTTCAGTTTTTCTGTTTCTTCTTTATTTTCTGTGTGGTTACAGTTCGTACAGGGGTGATTTGAGTAAATTTCTTGTTGAATCTTCAAGGGGCAGGTGTTAGCTTGAATTTCTATTAGCTTTGAGCCTATAACTCAAGTATTGGTTGAAGTTTTTGCCTGTTTCCTCACAGCAGGTCAGTACCCTGTTTTTAAGGGTTGAAGGTTTAAGAATGTTATTCTAGGCCATTCCACCTACTGTTTCCCATTGTATCTTGGTGGAATGGCTGAATAAGGCCTTGGCCATGTGTGTTTGTGATCTATGGAAGCAGGGGAGTCGGTCTGTGGTTTTGGGTATGATGCCCTAGGTTGTTTTCATAGTAAATTTGAGTGAAATTGAAGGCTGCAGTCAAGAATCTGATAAAGGGCTGCTAGTGGAGGCCAATAAATGAACTTTTGAGCATATGTGAGTGGAACACAGGGTGTTGGAACAAGTGGCTGAGTTTGGAGAGGTCTGGAAGCAAGGTTTTCAATAAAACCCTAGAAAATAGCCTAGAGATGAGGGTTTGTAGTTTTGGGTGATTGCAGGTCGTACAGTGGTAAACTAATTGTGGAATTTGGGGTTTGGATATGTGTGGATTGTTGCCCCAATGGAGTTTTAGGTCTGCGATAAGTTTTTAGAACACTTGCTTTGGAAAATAGGGCTAATTTGCCCTTGTAGCAGCAGAAAAGCCTCAGTTTGAGGGCTTTGATCCAAAGAGTCTTCTGAGATATTTGAGGTATGGTGTGTAGGGAGATGAAAAGCAACTGAAACAATAATTTGTTTGTGGGTTTATGTTGAACTTGGAGAGTTAGAGCCTGAAAACGTTGTTGGAGAGGCTACTAGGCTTGTAGGCCTAAAAGGTGAAATCTGAGGTAATAAGGTTACAAGGCTTAAGTGGTGATTTGTACCTGTTCTAATTGAGATTGTGAGTGGAAAACAACCCCCTGCTTACATCAGATTGCTGCCGAAGGCTGAAAATTGAAATAGATCAGCTAAAAGGACTTATTTTTTAATCATGTCCAACCTCTCATCTTTCACATCTGTTTTTTTTTAAATTTACATCTTAAGAGAGACTGCAGGAGGAGGTGTGGATGGACATCTTCGTACCCATCTCTTGTACCAGTGATGCATCCCTTAGGGTTGGAGATGAGTCTTCCTGCAACTATGATGTTAACAATGAATTTTGTATCTTGACTTCTCTTTAACAGTCAACAACCTCAAGATCATTTTCCCTTAGGTGTACACTGCAATAACATTCAACAAGCCCTATTTTTGCAAGTTTTCTATTGATAAAACATGCTGGAAATGCCTTTTTTCCTTCACCAAATTCCTGGCCATGCCCATACTTGGTTTTTACCTGGTCAATAGTATAATTCTGACCTTTCCATGACTACCTTTTGTACCATTTTGGGGTTTAATCAGTGCCCCTCAGTATCTTCGTCCAACATGGCAGTCTGACTAAGTTGAAGGAGAACCCATTGGCATAAATGCAACAAGCCACTATTAACTCACTTCAGTGTCTCTAGTTGCAAAGACCTTACCATGGAGATCATTTCTTTCTTTCTCTTGGGTTTAGTGTTCTCTGTCTCCAAAGGAGTTGGCTGGAAAAAATTAAAAAAAGATGCACAATATAGAGGTGCTCTACCCCCATTAGCAGGTTACCTTCCTGGTTTTTTATTACATGACAAGGGGTTTCATGATCTCTTGCAGAAGTGCCTTCTGCATGCTCATGCTCCCTATTGCAAGCTATCATTTCTGCTGGACTTGAGCCTTTTTGAATATGGTCTTTGCAGACTGCAACTTGGTGATTTTATATTTGACATGAATTGACTCAAATCACTAAAATGGTTAAATGGTATTTAAAGGAGTCTGGTATGTAATGTTCCACTTTAAGCTAAGAAGAAAACAAAACCATCAAAAATGGGAGGGATGATGTTAAAGAAACATGTGTTACAAGCCTAAAAATTTAGAAACCAAATTTTGGAAAAACTAGAGAAGCAGAATGTTAAGAAGTTAGAACAAAGATTTGATGAACATATCAATTTTTAAAGAAGATACTTAAAATTTTTTTATGGAAATGTTAATGGTGTTTATGTTGTGTTTTGGATAGGTTTTGATGTTTATGTTGTTAATTATTAGAATAGTATCCAAATTTCTGAGTGAAAATGAGAAAAGTAAGTTTATAATTACTTCAGATGGTGAGATACAAAACAATCTTGACATCACCTTCAGAAGAATTTTCAATATTCAAATTTTCTTCCAAGTGTTTCTCTCGATCTTTAAAGAAGATACCTTGGAAATTTCTTCATCAAGATGTCTCAAACAATCCACTTATGATCGCCACATTTTGTCAGTCAAAATAACTCTATTTCATGCTTGCTAAGGAGGTGCATGATTACAATACTTGCACAACCTGTTGGCATGCAAAATGATGAAAATAGGATATAATATGAGAAGTCTCCTGATCTAATCAAACACAAATTTGCCATATCTTGTTAATAGCAAGGAAAAAATTTCTTTCTATTGTACGGTTAATCATTCAAATTTATATGACAAAAAAAACTGCAATAACTGTTTTAGATACTGGCAAGTCACAACATGTAGAAGAAGAGGTTGTCACCTTCCATGACATGTAAATACTAAATAGCTAAAATATTCATTTTACTGAACATTTTATTTTTTGTTATGATTTAACAGTATGTTTTATTGCTCAAGTTAGAAATTTTATGCAAGATCCCTTAAATTCCAGCAAATTATAACAACCCATTAACATAAGAATTTCATACGGTTCATGCATAGAAGCAGATAGGATGGAAAAAGTGTCTGAATCTCCCCATCCTATGAGGTACCATGAACAGATGTTTGGAGAGAGATACTATGGGTTATGGAATCTCGTTGTAAGAGAATGTTCCTGTTCCAAGAAGATCTATCTATGGATATTGATTGATGAGCTATGGAGAACTCTTGTTTATAGAGTCAAACAAACAATTAGTTGGGATTAAGCAAAAAAGAATAATGAATACTGCTTTTTTTAATGTATAAATGCATGCCTGCAATTGAGATACTATTTTGACTCTAGGGAATATTTTGAATGTCACGCTGCTTTAGTTGCCAAGAATGCTCTTTACATTTGATTTCTATGCATTTGTGATATAGCTGGACTGGTTTTAGTGAGCTATTGCCAGTGCTTGGTCAGTGACAATTCTTATACTGATATTTCAATGTTTTGTCATTATTCACCCTCTGAGTGTGTCTGCTTAATCTGTGATGCCCCCATCCTAAAAATCCTTGTAATTTGTTTTAAGAAGGGTAATTTAATAATAAAATAGAAACAAAATTAAAGTTTAAGTTTTAATAAAGGTTAAGAGGCATGTGAAAAGTTATGTCCATTAAAGGAAAAAGGTATATAAGGCAGATGGAGCAAGGAGAAGGATGAATAAATGAATGGAATACATCTTTTATTATTTGATTATTACTCCTTGGAGCATGGAACTGCAGTTCAATCCTTAAGGTCTGGAATTAGAGGATGGAATCCCTCTGAATTCCATTATTGAATTAGAGGAGGAAAACCCCTAATTCAGATCTGTGGCAATCTCACCCAGAGATTGCTTGGAAGTTTCATGTGTTGACAGTCAGAATTGCTGTCAATAACTAGTGTACACTTTTGGAGACTTTTTAAAGACATTCCCATTAATTGTAATTCGCTGCAGATTAAAAGATAACTCATTAGCTGCTCCTGAAGATAAGCCTGAATTCTTTGAGCAGAATTCTAAATATAATATCAATTGTAGAATTAACATATTAACTAAAATTTCTGAATCAATTTTATCCAGAAGCAATAAATATTAATATTTTATTTATAAATTGAGTAAAAATTATAATAATTATGTGCGTGGGGTTTGATTTATACAAATTTTCCAAACGGGTCATTACAAATGGTATCAGAATTGTATCCTCTCAGCTTATGAAAGAGGCCATAGAGAAGTGACGATCATCCATATTATCCATAGCTGTTTGAATGTTTGAAGAAGTTATAGCCAAGGAAAGGAATCACCACCAAAAATTGTCCACGGAAGGAAGAGTTCGCAGATTTTGTATTCACCAAGCAAAAAGCTCCAGAGTCTAATTGCAGCCAAGGAATTGCTAATTAGCTCTGCCAGAAATGTTGGTCATTTGAATTGGAAAAAGGTTTGTCCCCTAAACAAGATTTAAAAGTACAAGCCACCAAAAGACAAAGAAGATCACAAAAGTCTGCAGGCCACCGTTGGAGGAGAAAAAGAAAAGGTTTAGATATATCTGTATGGGCGCAATTTAAAGGAAATAAGCAAAGTAAAGCTGTAAAGCTGCTATGGACAAGAAGAAATCATTGGCCAACCGTTGGAGGAGAAAAGTAAAAGGTTTAGATATATCTGTATGGGCGCAATTTAAAGGAAATAAGCAAAGTAAAGCTGTCCATTGGAAAGCTGCTATGGACAAGAAGAAATCATCGGCAAAATAGTTAAATAGTATATTAGATTGTATCATTTTATATTTCCAGAGATTCACTGTTATAAGGGGATCACTCATTATATGAAATAGCTTCATGATTGCAGTTATCACTCAGTCAAAGCTTAAACATTCTTGGTTGCAGTGAACATCCTTGTAAGTTGGTCGTGTTAGATAAATTCCAATAAACAGTAGTCAAATCTTAGCCTGCCAAATAAAGTAGTAAATATTTGATTGAATATTGGGAGGATGTTGAGAAGATAAGATAAGAGAGCATCTTGTTAATATTGTCATTATATCCTACACACTATTAGTGCTTTGGGAGTCTACATTTCATATCCAGTCTAAACATATGGGTTGTGGTTGCCACTTAGAGCATACAAATTGCTTTTTAGATCGTCCTAGTTGCTGATCCAAAAGTTAGCACATCAGGTATTAGGACCCGATGAGTGACATTTAGCTGTAAGTTAGTGAATTGCTATGGTAGCTTATTAAAGGATCTATTCGGGTGTTGGGATTTCAAACTTATATCAGAATTGGATCATTTAAATCCATTATCATAATTGACTGATTTGACACACAAAAGACTTGAGTAGTTATTTCTGAATTTCAGTATTACTGTTAGCATTTAGTGGTTGGAATTTGGGCAGACATATTTTACATTGCTGGTGGGTCTAACCAACAATCTCTATTAAGTTGTCAAATTACCATGAATTTTCGATTGGGGGCATTACAATGGTATTAGAGTTGGGTCTTTGGAACCTGTGAAAGAGAAGTTAATCCTATGATGCAAAAAAAAATTTCATTCCGTATAAGCTAACTTACCGGTTTGGGTTTGAGGGTTCAGTTCACAGATTCAATCAAAATTTTTTTTGAGGTTGGGTTCATCCATACAAAAACATACAAAAATAAAAAATATATACATATTTACAATAGTAATTAAGTTCAAAATACCACACATAACATCATATATTGTATAATAAACAAAACCACCATAAAAATAAAAAACATTTGAATGTCAATTAGTCAAACTTGAATGTCATGATATATTATAATATTATATATTAAAATTAACGACATTGCTGCATTTCTCCTTGTAGCTAAGCATCAAGGAAGATTGTTCAATTGGATGATGATATTATAGATGAAGACTTGTAGGCAAATTTGGAAAATTGGACTTGGAGAGTACATGGCAAATCAAATGAATTCAATGGGAGTTTGGGGTCAATGCCCCTCGCAAGGGTTTAGAGGCAGCGCCCCTTCTAAGGGCAATGCCCCCAATGAGGTCGAGGGGCAGCATCCCTCACTGGGTTTGAGGGCAGCGTCCCTATGTGCTCCCTATCACAATACAAGGCAGGGTCAAGGGGTAGAGCCTCCGCTACCAAGCCCAAATAATGACTTTTAAAACCACACAAACCTTCTTGTGTACATCATTTTGCATTCACAATAAGACCCAAATTAAGATCTTCGAAGCCACACAAACTTTCATGGCAGACATAATTTTAGGGTTGGGGGTCTTTATCTAATATTTATGTCCAAAAAAAGTAAAAAGAAATTAAAAAAGTCAGAATTTTTTTGAAATACGCCTCGGATCTGCTTGGGTTTGGCAGGGCCGGACCCACAGGGAACTGTACCCAGATCTTGGACTCAGGCTGGACCAGATTGGGACCCAAGCCTAGGTACCTGCGGACCGGTAACATAGCATATAAGTGACAAAACAAGTGGATGATATGATGCTCTCAAAAATCAGATCAGTAGCACACAATGAATGTTTTGTTGGATTTGATGATAGACCTCTACTTCCCACTTTCATTCACAGATAAGAACAAAAGTACAAACCAAGGGTCATCTAAAGAAACTAGATTTAAAATTCGCATAACTTGGTGGTTGTAATAAAATTATAAATGAATATTAATCAAATTCTAGTTCAGATTACTCTGAAATGGCTTCCAAAGGCAATACTAATGGTCAAACAAAACAATTTGTTGGCTATGAAGATGATCAAGGTGCTAATGGCAGGTTAGGTAATGAAATTATTGAGCTTGATAGCAACAAATATGGCAATGTTGATTCTTCTTGCTCCGGAGATGGCAACCTAAATTGTCATATTCAAGTTGGCACTTTTGGTGTGCAATGCAACAGTAATACAGAGGCCAACAATTCACCAAATTTTTCAGTTATTGAATCTAGTGCTGGTCCCAAACAAGTGATAGAAGAGGAGTGCATTCATATTGCAAGAAGCATATTTGATGGATTTGATGATGACTATAATCTCACAAGCTTGTTCGCAAAATGCAAGGATGATAGTAGCAGGGAAAGTGAACCAAATTTTCCCATACAATTCAATATTCATAAAGATATTGACAGACGAATAGACAAATCTCTATCTGAGTTCAGTATAAGTTCTAAATTTGATGGAGGTGGGGATGTCCATACTTTAGCTAGTGGAAGTGATGGTTCTACTTCTGAAACTCATGGTGACCATTTTGAAGAGCAATATTTGGAATTTGAGAATACGACAAATAAGATTACTAGAACAAGCAATGATTTTTATGATGACCACCCCATGGATCCTAAGTTATCCAATGAAATGAGAGAAGAATTTTGTGATATTTCTGGAAACTCTTTGATCGGATCAGTTGCAAAATGTGAAAACCTCAAAAGTGGACCAAAAAGATATAAAATCATTTCAGAATAGAGCACTGCATTTAAGGTTACATATGTCTGTCATGCCTTTAATCCTCATCTCAATAAATGGAAAGTGCACTTTCCTACTTTAATTCAAAGAGATATCCGTGAAACTGTGCAAAGGTTGGCCCAACCCAATTAGTTCTTTGCAGATGCAGTTGATGTCACAAAGGAAATTGATCTTTGGATTGATGCTTCCTTTACTTGGTTTCAAACTATTTTATTGCAAGATGTCTTTTTGTTTATGCTTTTTGAGGATGAGAGAAAATTCATCTTAAATTACAGAACTTGCCAGTTTCCAACTTTTGGTTTTGTTGTTGAGCGTTATAGGAAATACAAGTACACAAGCTAGAAGAAGGCTGGGCAATAAATTGTCCTCATACTTCAAAGGATACTATCAACCTTATGACACTAAAAAACTATATTGGCAGCCTAGCTGAGGCAAGTATAGTAACAACTCTTTAGGGACATCACTAAAGTATAGAGTCAGACATAACCAAGAGGTCCAAGACAATTAGAGAAGCAACACTTGGTGTAGAGTTTCTGATTCCTAACTATATTTGAGTGTTGAAGCAGAAGCTAATCACATCATAAGGAGGATCGATTTCTAGGAATTACAAATCTCCAAGGTTGATTTGGGATCCTAGTAACTTAAAGAGCATCCTAGCTTGCAATTGCTTGAGGACAATCAATCTCGGGAAGGGTAGATTGTAATTCCCTTTCCTTAAAAACCTTGCAATTTCTTTTAAGAAGCATTGGTTAATAATAAAACAAAATTACAATTGAAGTTAAGTTTTATTAAAAGTCAAGGGGCATGTGAAAAGTTATGACCATTAAAGGAAAATGGCATATAAGGAAGATCGAGCAAGGAGAAGGAAGAATATATGAATGGAATACATCCTTTATTATCTGATTATTACTCCTTGGAGCATTGAACTGCAGTTCAATCTGACCTAAGGACGAAACCCCTTAGGGTCTGAAATTAGAGGATGGAATACCTCTGTATCCCATTACTGAATCAGAGGATGAAAACTCCTGATTCAGATCTTGGACAATCTCACCCAGAGATTGCATGGAAGTTTCATGTGTTAGACAGTTATAATTGCTGTCAATAACTAGTGTACAATTTTGGAGACCTTTCAAAGACATTTCAATTAATTGTAATTCACTATAGATTTAAAGTTACTTATTAGCTGCTGCTGAAGATAAGGCTGAATTCTCTGAGCATAATTCTAAATATAATATCTAATAAAGAATCACACATATCAACTGAAATTTCTGAATCATTTCCATCCAGAAGCAATAAATATTAACTGTTTATTTATAAATCGAGTATAAATTATCATAGTTGTGTGCTAGGGGTTTGATATATACAAAAATTTCCAAACGGGACATTACCTAATCACATCTGCAATGCAGTAACAGAATTTTTGCTTGCACTGAATATACCTGTCAGTATTGTAGTTTGTTAAGCTTTGGTATGAATATATATCTAAAAGTGTGTACTTTTCAAAAAGCTTGGAATTCATAGGAAATGATAATGTATATGTTTGAAATGCATGGTAGGCTTGTCTTATGTTCTCTCTAAAACAATGATGCAATTGCTGAAGAATATTTTAACAATGTACATATAATATATATTTTAAACTTATATTTATGGTACATCAATTTTTGGATCTATCAGACAATGGAGAATTCATTATTTATCTTGTTGTGTTATTGTTCATTGGCTTTAATGTTTTCTTACTTCACAACCTGTTACCATGCTTTAGTTCATTAGTTTTTGTTGTTGTTTCAAGTTTAGATTGCAAGAGAGGTTCTTGACGCTGCTGCAAGGGCTATTAGACCAGGGATAACCACGGATGAAATTGATGAGGTTGTTCATGAAGCAACTATTGCAGCTGGTGAGGGCAGTATCCTCAATGTAACAATGATTGATTCCAAGTGTTTATTTTAGAAATGAAGAAATCAAAGTTGAAACTTTCAATCCACTGTTATGCATACAATGTAAAAGCATAATGACCAAACTTGAAATTTCTTTATTTGGAATTTCCAAGGATATGACCTTGTACTACTTTTGTTTAGGTGTTCATTATTCTCATCTTTTGGTACGTAAAGTTTAGATTTGATTAGTTTCCTTCAATTAATAGCTTAATGTTTTTTCTTCCAAATTTGTTTCTAAAATTCTGTTTGGTCACCCAGGTGGTTATCCGTCTCCATTAAACTATCATTTCTTTCCAAAATCTTGCTGCACGTGAGTATTCTTTTGGGGTTATTGCATTGTCTATTGGCTTTATGCAATTTGCTTCTTGTGTTAGATTGTCTTGGTGTTAGTGAGATTCTTGTTCTTTCCAATGTTTTGGAATTGTTTTGTTGAAAAATCTTGTTTCTTTAATCATAATGCATGCTTTTGATTGTTCAGGTCTGTCAATGAGGTTATCTGCCACGGAATTCCAGACGCCAGGTACAATTTTTAGTGTGCATTCATGTTCAAAAACATTTTGATGTTCACATTTGATTAATACTTTGCTTTAGTATTTTGTGTACAAATTTCTATTTTAAAGAGAGTTTATTTTTTAGTTTGAGTCTAAAGAGTAGGTTTAAGAATCATTTTGGTTTGGATTCACATGGATGGATAAGGTTTAAATTCTCATATATAATGAGAGTGATGCATTCCTGGTAGATGTTTTCTTTGCTGTTGGCTAAACTTGAAAAGGCTTCCAAATGCATAAACACCTTTAAGAAAGCTTTTAAAGTCAATCTGCTGCTGTGTATGTGTCCTGCTGCGTATGTGCCTATTGTTTGGGGTGGACTTGTTCTTGGATACCCTCTGTTCTGGAGACAAACTGAAAAACTGTTTGTTGGCACATGTCTTGTGCTTTTTTGTTTATTGTTTATCAAAAGAAAGATATGCCTCTATTCAAGTATATAAAGTATATGCAATTTGCCTGTTACATATTGTGTTTTTTACATAGATATCAATCTGTTCCATGTAAATTGATTTGTGTTGACCGCAGGAGATTGGAGGAAGGAGATATTGTGAATGTGGATGTCACGGTTTATTACAATGGTGTTCATGGTATAATAATGGATATATTTTTAGTTGCCATCTCCATAGATTTTTGTTCCTGAACTTTTGTTCTTTTACATGTCAATTGATGGGCAGGGGATTTGAATGAAACATATTTTGTTGGTAAAGTCGATGAGGCTTCTCGACAACTGGTTCAGTCTACAAATGAATGTCTGGAGAAAGCAATTGCAATAGGTATTTATTTTAAATTGTAACCACAAGTTTTCTTTTAGAAGGCTGGTGCATTTTCATCTATTAAATCACATATGTTTTCTTTTGATTAGCTTCTCATTCTAGCATTCATGCTAGAGAATAACACTCACATAAAACCATTTAGAGTTTTGTATTCAATGATCTTGTACTAGCCTTTTGTACGTTTTGAAAAAATGCTAAGGATAAGTGTAACATCCAATCCAATAATCACTTAATAAAATATGGAAATTGATAAATAAAAGAGAATAATGTTGATCTAATCTAGGAGTCAGACATTTGACTAGTTTTTTTAAATATATAAAATTATTCTACAAGCATTACAGTTAGCACAAGTCAATTTACTATAATTTAGCATCACTATAAAATGGAACATTTACATTACAGATACAAGTACACACATCTTGAAACCAGATTGACAACATATGCAACAAATCTAATTATAACAGCCATGCTCTTTCATAACAATTCAGAGCTATAGTATTGTAAATGATAAGTATAAGCAATTAAGTAAGAGTCATTTACTCTTCTCAATCAGTAGGTCACAAGATGAATAAATACATTAACATTTGCATTACAGAATCTTTTATGTTCCCTTTCTCTGTAACTTGAAGTGGAGGAGACGGAAAATAGCATTGAGGTGATATCCACCCTGTCATGAAACATTACACTTCCCCATGCTACTCCACTAGAGGAGCCCGACTCATCAGAAAGGGTCTAGCAATATGTGGCCAACATGCACGATAGAATCAAGTGCATAATGTGAATCACTATCAAGCTAGCATACCTATATGCTCATGCAACATATATTTAATATGCACATCCATTGTAAACATAATATGGGAGAAAATGTGAATCAATCCAAGTAATGCACTTATGAGTGTAATCAACAACAATCAATGTTTAAAGCATAGAATGTCCTGGTCATGTCACTATGATATTTTGACTTTCTACAAGATGGATAAAACAATATCTGGAGGACAAAGCCCATACTGGCATTAATTCAAATAATATATTCCCAAGGCAATAATATTTACCATGTAGTCTATCAAGTAACAATTCCGTATTCCAACCATAACTCCCCGAATCCACTCAACAGTTACTGTTACAAGGGATGAAGGGTCTTACTTTCTCATTTGGTAATTCTCCAAATCTAGAACTCTTCTAGAATTCAGTGAAAGGGATAATACCATTCAATAAATTCACTCAATTACATAATAATACATTTGTATATAATGATAATACCCATTGAAATCACATATTTTCATCATATAATCACTTAGCAATTTCCAATCTGCTGATTGCAGTGAAATGAGACAGCATTTAAACAATCATAAATTTTACACTACTTGGCCAAATTCAAAACTTCAATATGTTTTGGAAAGGTGGAAGAGTAAAGAACAAAACCCAAAAAGTGTTTTTCCAGAATCATAAACAGATGTGAGCAGTTCTCTCTCTGCAACTCAGTCCACTAACAGAAAATCAGTCGAGAACAACAGTTCTTTCATTCATGCTATTTGTTAAGTCTTGCTGACACAAATCTCTCATAAGGTTTTACCATGTTGGGGTTACAATTCACACCTCTGGAGTGCATATTGGCAACGGACAGCTATGCACAATCCGTAATGACTGCTCTTCAAATTAGGAGGGGAAGCTCCCTCTTTTGCTGATATGCATGAAAAAGTAAATGATCTAAATCCTATCTTTTTGATTCAGCTGGAAGAGGCACAAGGTTAAGAAAACCTAATACGTTGCAGCTAAGGATTTTCTCGGGTTTTGCAGATCTTTAACTACAACTAACTATATGCTTAATCTATCCTATTTCCTCAAGAGAAATAGAGCATGAGGACTTAGGAGCAGGGAATTGATATACGATAATCTTTAAGTCAGGATTCCCAAGGAGGAGATGACTCCTATTTGAGGTGTAGGCTGAAAGAAAGGTTATTGGCAACAACATAAAATGACAATATCCACTTCTAAATTCCCAAGGAGGAGACGATCCTATCCGAGGTGAGATATGAAACAAAGATTATTAATCACAACACAAAATAAACCTTACTTCTAAATTCCCAAGGAGGAGACGACTCCTATCCAAGGTGTAGATATGAAACAAAGCTTATTAATCACAACATGAAATAATAACTGGACAGCAATTTGTATAAACAAGACACACACACAATGAACGATCAAACCAACAATTATATTTAACTAAGTGAACAAGTACAAAATAATAACATTCAGGCAAGGTGGCTTAGCTATTTATTATCACCATAAAAGTTCGTGAACAAATATGGAATAGCAATACTACAGGCAAGGTGGCTCAACATGTATGCTATCACGAGCAAAAGTTAATTACAAATGAGCAAGGGTGCTCTTATTTATAGAACTTCAAGGAGTAGGGAACCCTAAAATCTCCTTGAGTTTACAATCAATCTTGCAAGCATGCAAGAGTTTATTGCAAAACCTAAATAAATGAAACTATACAGTCAACTGGAAAGCTACCATCAGTTAACTAAAACAAAACTAAACTAAATGGACATGTGCAACATGCAAGTCCTTATTGAAATCAAAGTTAACTAATAACTAACATTAGTTAACTGATTCTAACTGAAAATCCGACCTCCTCCAAAGATATCTCCGAGGATGAGATAAACATGCTTAAAATCAGCAATTAGAACTCAAGACTGATGTTGAGTTAACTGCTGCTTGTGACTCTATTCTCGGGAATAACTGTAGGATCCAACTGTCTGGCTACTCTAAGCCATCATGGGCTATCACCTCGTCCATGAACTCGTTGACTGTCTCATCTTCTGGCACTTTGACGCTATCCATGATGATAGACTGCCTATTCAACTCCTTCTCTCCATCTTTGATCGTCCTCTGGCATCTTCAATCAGATTGCTCCTTTGCTTCACTCGGGGTTTTGACCGTGATGTAGAAGGTAGTGAAGAAATCACCTCTGGCGGCTCCATAGTTGAAAATGCCTTTTGCCTCCTATTGTTGTAACCCGGTTGAGCAAAGTAATCAGGATGGCAATCTTGGCCTTGAACTCCCCACGCCCAACCTTCTTTGGCAAGTTGGTCTTCTGTTCTTTTAGCCACCTTTGAGCAACTTTTCTTTGAGATCTTTCCTTGTCTCCCTCCCATATCTTGAAGCAATCCTCCATGACTATGTTCAAGTTGTCTGAGCGAGGTGGAATAGCAAAGCACTTCTCAACGTCTCTTGGCTTGAGGCTGCAAATGACTTGCCTATCTGCTAATCAAATTTGTCTCGTAGATGAGTCATAATGCTTTATGCATGCAATGACAAACTCAAGATCAACCACTGTGATGGGAATAGATGTTGCTGCTAGCAATCCAGAACGCTCAAGATTTTTGACTGTCGTGTTGCTAATACCTTCCAACGTGCTCAATTTGACCACTGGATATAAGTGACCCAAGTCTGTATCAAAGGTTTTCAAAAAGTCATGCACTAAGACCGATTTGGCCTTGTATTCTATTGGGTTGAATTGCATTTTGAAAATCTAGATTTTTGATTGTTGGATATGTTCGGACAACTTTTAGAAAAAGCTGAAAAAGCTCTGGATGAGACTAAAAATAGGCAGTTGCTGGAAAAAATTTCGGTTTTTTTTCTGAAACGTGGGTTTTGTAGAGAAGTAAATTCTAAGGTTACCCATATTGTCAAAAATTCAAAAAAATGAGTTTTAGCAAGGCATGCAAAGGCTTTTCAGTTGAGAACTGTAGGGGTTTCAGGGTTTCTAGAGGCAATTTTTCTCGAGAAAAACTGGCACATGGGTTTTGTAGGTGTTGATAAGCTGAATAGACCTAGATGGCTCGATTTTGGAAAAAATGAGTTTTTGGCCCACATGCAAAGGAATTTTGGGAAAAAAGCACAGTACTTCAGAAATGAAAGCAACTGGGCAATTTTCTCGAAAAAATCTAAAACACAAGTTTTGCTGCCGACGCTGAAATATATGAACCCAAATGATTAGATTCTAAAAATTTTGCTGTTTACTTTGACATGCAAGAGAAAACCCAAGACAAGAATAGAAGAATTTTAGAGATAGAAAATGCGAGAGAAAACCTAAGACAAGAATAGAAGAATTTTAGAGATAGAAAATAGAAGTTATTATTTTGCCTCTGAAAACCATGCCTATGCTTGAATTCGATTTGATGAAGTCTGAAAAATATATCTTGTGATGAGCCCTACTGGCTCACTATTAAACCCTTGTCTTTTTCTTAAGTCTATTTGTGTTTTACTTAGTTTTTTAGAGAATGTTTGTAGACAAAAGAGAAGGTGCGCATCATATTAAAGCTTATAAAAATGCAATATAGACCAATTCTGAGCAACATATGTAATAGATGTTATTCTGCAATACATATAATGAGATTACAAACGAATCACATACTCGAAATGCTCCAAAATAATTAAATAAGAAATAAATCCAGTTTGCCAGCCGGAATTGATGAAAACTGACAAAGAAGCACGCCCAAGCTCCAGATTTGCTTTCTCCCTTTCCAAAACAGGATACAAACCCTTAAGGAAGGTAGACGCCAGGAATAAGTGAAATCCAGCCCAAAAATTGAGGCAAATGAGAAGTATATGCCAGATGCCAAGAAAGGTGAAGAGAAACCCTCAAACTGGAAGGCGTTTCTCCTAGAAAACCCAAACGCCCTTGCACAGATAACCACGCACTTCAAGCAAAAAAAACCCAAATCTCAACTCTGAAGGTACGGCCATGATGTCAAATGCCTGCCATGATGAAAGAAGGTCGCCATCTCCACAAACCCTCCTGTCTCTGATAAAGAACTCAACAAAACTCTAATGAAGCACAATAGAACCTCTGTATGAAGCTCTCACAAACTGCACAAATTCGACTGGTCTCTCACAGTCTCAAAAGTGCTCAACACTGAAGAGATTTCGTTCTCCAATGGAAGATTGCTCAAAACCCTAATCACAGGTGAAAGCACAGGAAAAATGTCCAAGGCAAAGTTGAAATATCAAGAATGAGTTTCTCATTGCCCAAAAGCCTTATATAACCAAGAGGCTCGAGTTCCAAGAAAAAAAACGCACTTCCTCATCATTTAAATCTTTTAACATATTCTTATGTCCTTTTCAATAGTTGAGATTTAAATAATTGGCGCCACTTAAAGGTATTAGTGATTTAATTTTAAATCACCCTTTTTCCATGAATATTTAAGTGATATAAAGTGATAAAGTCAATTTGACTTTATAATAAAATATTAAGTTAATAACTTAAATCACTCAAATAAACATAACTTCCACAAATCTTCATAGAATCCTGTGCCGTCAGAAGTTATCAACTCCTGAACTGCCAAGCCCTGCAGTGAGCCAATCACTGAACTCTGAACTGAGAACGACAAAACTCCTCCAAATAATGCCACTGACCCTCTACACACAACCTGTTAGCCTACGAGAGTCTGAGTAATAGGCTAACCGCCATCAAACACGATCATGCTGAAAAAGGGGACATTACAGTCCGCCCTCTCTGAAATTGCTTGTCCGCAAGCAATCTCAACAACAAAAAAAATCAACCACTCCACCAGGATCCCAAGGATAGTGTCGTGAAATATCCCTACTGTCATCAACTGTCTCCTGTAACTCCCATATCTGATCAGTTGGATCATCATGTTGTACCCTGTCAATCTCAACACCATATGTCACAGGAGAGAGGAACTCATAAGAAAGCAAGTCAAACTGTCGACAACACCTGCTCCCTAAAACTGCACGAGATATGCTATCATCCAACATGTCTAACACGTGCATACCAAAATTGTGCATCCGAAACAGGTCATGTACATGATGACTGAAAGTGAAGCTGTGTAGACTCTTGACCATGTACACACTGGGAACCTCCTCAACGAGCTCTGTCTGAAATCCCGATGCACTGACGGAATCTCCGATACTATGATCAAAGCTCACCCCTAAATCAGGGTCAAGAGTAGAATCAACATCCACCTCAAAGAGCGGATTATCACAAGAAGATGTAGCATCCGCCTCATAAAGAGGATTGTGTACAAACTGAGCCTCATAACTGTACTGATCCCAATCAAACACCTCTGATCCCATGGAACTAGAAGCAAAATGATAATCCTCCTGAATCATCTCATGCTCCTCCTCTAGAATCTCCTGTTCTATCTTCTCACTTTTTGCATTGACGAGAATGATAGATCGCATACTCCCATCCTTAAAACCAGCTTGCTGGTCCGTTAAATCAGCAATGTCATCACCCTCATAAAACCACTCCATTTGTCTATTTGTACCCTTAGGCTTAAGAGGACAATTGTGGTTTTGGTCATAAGGAGCTTTGCAATAGAAACATAGCTTCCTTTTTCGCAAATCATTTATTGTTTCTCGGTCCAAAGGAGCTGCAAACTTCATTTTTTCATCAACATTTTCTGATTTCTTAGATTCTGATTTGCTATCACTATAGGATGAAGATGCTTCTGCATTTGAAGTGAACTTACCATGTGAAGTTGTAAGTTCCATGCTACGAGCTTTTCTCATAGCTTCGTGCAAGGTAGGTGGATCGAATGCCTTGATCCAACCTTTCATTGGCTCATGGAGACCACCTACAAATAGAATGACAAGTCTCCTCTCTGAGATTCCGGTAACCATAACCGAGAGCTTCTGGAACTCACCAATATAAGACTCCAAGCTACCCAACTGCTTCAGCTGAGCAAGGTCTCTAAAGTAAAGTTCTGGATCACGCTTGTCAAACCTCTCAACCAATCTGTTAGTGAATTCCTGGTAAGAAGTGATCCTATCATGATGGAGTGTGACCATGCCATGGTGCCATCAGTCATGTGCCATGCCATCCAGGTGAAGAGCTGCAAATCGTATAGCATCTTCCTCTGGCATAGGATGTAGTGTCAGGAATGTATCCAACTTACTCACCTAGGCACATGCTGTAACTCTGCCACTGCCATCATAGTTTGCTAAGGTAAGTTTATTGGTAGCCTATCTAAGATCATTATGCTTGTATCTAGGCCTCCAGTCATTCCTGTTTCTGGTGTGTTCTCTTTTTTGGCTCATGAAACGATCGAAGTTAAGGTGATCCTTAACTCTTGGAGACAATGCATCCCATTCATCATGCATAGCCATGATGTTATCTGCAAAGCTAATTTCACCACCCTGTTCAACCTCTTCCTCTTCATCAGCGTCATTTCTAATAAAAGTAGGACATGTTGCTCTCTCAAAGGTGCGTGCTGGGGCAATAATTTTGTGAGGTTCTCTATGAATACTGCCTTCCTGATCTCGATCCTGATTCTAACCTCTATTAAGTGTCAAATTCTAAACATTTGTGCTCAGCTGCTGGAGGATATTCGCCACCTATTCTTGTCCTGCCACCATGCCTCTGAGTACATCTCTAGCTTCTCTGTCCTCTTCATTGAGAGGATTCCTGTGAGAACCTTCAGCTTCCCTGTCAGCCATGTTATCAAATCCTAATTCTTCTTCTTGTTCGTCAAACGAAAATGCTGAAAAAGGTTCAAAAGTACTTCTCTGCAAACCAGGACCCTTGTGTGAGTAGTACCTGTCAAACCTGTTCTAATGAGGCCGCATAGAAACTCGTAACCCTACAGGCTGGCAAGATCAGAGCTCTGATACCACTGTGATGAGCCTTGCTAGCTCACTATTAAACCCCTGTCTTTTTCTTAAGTCTATTTGTGTTTTACTTAGTTTTTTAGAGAATGTTTGTAGACAGAAGAGAAGGTGCGCATCATATTAAAGCTTATAAAAATGCAATATAGACCAATTCTGAGCAACATTTGTAATAGATGTTATTCTGCAATACATATAATGAGATTACAAACGAATCATATACCCGAAATGCTCCAAAATAATTAAATAAGAAATAAATCCAGTTTGCCAGCCGGAATTGATGAAAACTGACAAAGAAGCACGCCCAAGCTCCAGATTTGATTTCTCCCTTTCCAAAATAGGATACAAACCCTTAAGGAAGGTAGACGCCAGGAATAAGTCACATTTAGGAGCCAAAGAGAAGGCGTTTCTACTTCAAGTTCACATGCCCAACTTTCAAGAAGGCACAGAATCCAATGCAAATGGTACGGCCAAGGAGAAAGAGATGTAGAAACATTGCTGGAGCCACAGATCTGATGAAGAGGACGCCACAAGTGAAGAACCCCCTTCCTTATTGCAAACAACAGGAAATCTGTACAAAGTACTCTGATTGAATCATGTAGAACCTCTGAATGAAGCTCTCAACTGCACTGATTCGATTGGTCTCTCACAGTCTCAAAAGTGCTCAACATCGAAGAGGAATCGTTCTCCAATGGAAAATAATGCTCAAACCCTGATCACAGAGGAAGGCACAGGAAAAATATCCAAGGCAAAGTCGAAATCATCAAGAATAGGGTTTCTCATTGCCAAATTGCCTTATATAAAAAAGGCACGCATTTCCAAGATGATATGCCACTTTGATCATTTAAATCTTTAAAATTATAATTTAAGTCACTTTCAATAGTTTGACTTAAATAAAGTGGGTGCCCTTTTATATTTTAAGTGATTAAAATATTAAATCCCCTTTATAGAATATTTAAGTGATATAAAATGTATAAAGTCAATTTGACTTTATAAAAAGGCATGAAGTTAATCAATTAACTCAAATCACTTAAAAATCCATAACTCGCTCAAAACTCCAAATATTCCCGTGCCGTCAGAAGCTGTCAACCCCTGAACTGCTATCGCTTGCTGTGAACCAATCACTGGGCTCTGAAAACGAGAACGATTAACTCCTCCAGAAAACATCACTGACCCTCTAACCAATCCAGCTAGCCCACAAGGGTCCAAGAAAAGGCTAGCACACTGTTCCTGAGAACTGACTAGAGCGGGGACATCACATATCTTTTGAACAATCTGGACCTAGCACTGTGAAGAACACTAAAACCTGTCACCTAACACCTTCAGATCTTTGGTTGCTCGAGAAAATGTGTTTGCTCTCACCTGTGATGTGAATAATAGATGCCTAAATGACTTAAATAAATTAATTCATTAAGCAAGGCATCATAAATGCATGCAATTACTAAATTTAGGCGCCTCAATGCCATTAGACCTCTAAAATGTACACCACCTTCTGATTGGACCTCAAATTCAATTAACTGACTGAGAAATTAGCCCTGAATTGGGCGCCACCTCCATGCACTTCAGTTAACTTTACATGTAAAAATAAATTGCCATTTGCAAGCAAATATAAGTCCAAATGAAGTCGACTCAAAAGTTAAATTGGAGATTAAATATTATTTTAAATTGAGTTCTCAACCTCCACCTTTATAGGGCATCATTTTCACTTGAGTTCAAAAGGCAAAGTTTGACTTCTAGGCATCATCTTTATAGACTTTAGAAATTTTCTTGAAAATTTCAATTGCAAACATTGCCGGAGCCCATGTTCGATCATTGATTCTGATTGACTGATGTATCCAGAAGATTGGCTAACAATTTCATTGAAGAGTAGGTTGACAAGAAACTCCTTGAGGCCGCAAATCCTAATTTTGAGATCTGAGGCTTCAAAATTCAGGGCGCCCCTGGCCTCCAGGGGTGTTTTTAGCTTTAGACTTAGTCAAATTTTTATGCATTTTCATCATTTTGAAGGTGATTTTGACCTTACTTCATCTCGCATCCTTCGGCATTTTGCAAAACTTTAGAACTAACTGACAGGCTCACTGTGGAGTTGGCTCCATTTTGCACAAAAGCTCTTGGAGAGCACTTTTCCCAGAAACATCATCTACTAGGTGAAAATCATGGGCGCCCTTGGCCTCCAAGGGTGCTTTTTCTCCCAGAGTTAAGCCATTTTTCAAATTGGCTCAAATTCCACTTAATCCCCTATTGTAGACTATTGAGAAGTCCTTTGACCTAGCTGAGGTATGCAACGGAAAGCTAGAAGCATCACGAATAGGATGAGCATCTGAGATAACCCAAATGACTCCATTTGAGGCTCCAAAACCTTGGGCGCCCTTGGCCTCTAGGGGCGCTTTTTCTATTTTTTGACATTTTTGACTATGATTAAACCTCATGTTTGACTCCTGATTCTGACAGTTCAACAACTTAGATTAACTCGCTAACGGATTCGTTGTGAAGCCTGATCAAGTTTGAGACAAACATCCTGGGTATTAATTGGTCAAAAACCTTCATCTGGTACCTTAAAAAGATGGGCGCCCTTGGCCTCTAGGGGCACTTTTTCTGCTAGTGTTAGTCAAATTTTCATCTCCCTCATTTCTCGTTCAATCTCCAGTTTTAGGTGCTAGACAGATCTTTCAGACTGGCTGGTAGGCTCATCGTGAAGTGGATAGTATTTCAAAGAAGTCCTCTTGGAAGTGACAAATCTCAGAAAGTTGATCTGGGCCTCTGAAATCTAGGGCGCCCCTGGCCTCCAGGGGCTCTTTCGCTCCAGAGTTAGAAATATTTTGATGATTTTCACCTCGGTGAAAAATCCCCTTCGAGACAAAGCATCATTTTGAACATATCTTGCCATATAAACTTCGTTGAAGCATTTTAAGCTTAGATTTTGACACCTAGTCTCTGGCCATTTGCCATTGACGACTTCAGAAGTCCTAACTTTTCACCTGAAAAAGCGAAAACTACCCACTAGACTTAAACTGACTTTTAATTGAATCTGACTTCACCATTGTGATTGTGAAGTGAAATAAGCCAATCAAAACAATTTTCAGTCAATTTTGACAAGTTTCAATTTTTAGGGTTTTTGACCTAAAAATAGGGGTCCAGAAACCCTAATTTTCAATTTTTTCAAATTTGCTAGTATCTTCCAAACATCAAACTGACTAAAAGCCCATACTTGATTTGCCTAAAAACTGACTTTTGATGACATTTTTACAAGGTTTAGGCTATTTTAAGCAAAATGCCTTAATGAAGCAAAAAATTTGGTTTGGGTACAACATACCAATATTTGATTTCATTTTCATGGACTATGGAAATATTGTATCTATAACAGTCCATGGTAGTTCATTTAGGTTTTAATTTTAGTGGTAGGTTTAAGGTTGTTTAGATAATTCCAATGACACTTAGCACAAAATTTCATCTGAAGTTTATAGTCTAGATGAGGTCTTTTACAACATAAAAACAGATATTTCCATGGCTGTCGAAGTATAGGAATATGGCGTTGGCCTCAAAACAAACTGGGTTTGAGATGTGAGTAAAGCACAGCAGATCATAGCCAATGCATTGAGGTAGTAAATTAAAATGCACTAGACCAAGGCTACATAGTTTTGGTTTTAGTATCACTACCTATTCCTTCCCCTATCCTGAATATATCTGGAAAAAAAAAATGAAGAAAGGAAAATAACAGATCTTCCCAACTGTCAAGGTAACACTGTCATGATTTCCATGAACACTTGTCACTAACTGATTTGGGTTTAAAAGGTTAAAATGTTACTAGTTTGCAACCAGGAAACAATTTGATGAAATAGGCAATACGATCAGTAAAGGAATAATTTGTTTTGATTGATAGTAGTCACATTTGTTTGACCGGCTGAAAGCTTATGCAACCTGATATAGTTTGATCAGACAGATACTAGGGAAAACCAGTCTTCCAGGCTGCAAATAGCATTTAACAAAGAAACTGAAAATTTGCATGAATTTTATAGAAACATGGAACTGAGATACCACTACTATAACACAATATTTCTACAAATCACATAAGAGTTTGGAAGTATAAATGATAGCCCTTTCCTAATAATTTACTCTTTTTAAAAAAAATCTAGTAAAGAAATATCAAATAAGTTATACAGCTTACATTCTAGTTTTCAAAGAGTGGTAAACATGAATACCCTCAAACTAGATGGTTTGTATGAGCATATTCTCAATCACCCAAAAATCTCTAAATTACACTGCTATATTCATGCACAGAAAAGGGAACGAGACTAGCAAAATAAGCATGAATGCCAGTTACTTCTAATATAAATATCACTATTTCTTTCCTCAAACTGGCTAACTTGTATGAGCATACTGTCAAGCACCCAAATGTCTCTATATTTCACTGCACATTGATGCGCATGAAAAAAATAAAAGAAAAAAAGTTGGTTCACAATAAAGCATCAACACAAGTTTACTTCTGCCAAAGGAGTCACTTGTTTATAGCATAAATTTACTGGATATGATAAACAGATTTGGAATAATGTAAAGCTACTATGCATTATACAACTAGCACTGCAAGTACTTAATACTGGAATCATCTATTCATTGTTCACTTCTCAATTTCTCTAATCTTATGCTATCTTTCTGTTGTTTTCAATGAGTCTCTGCATCTGCTCCAAGAGATCTTTGGTACACATCCAGAGAACTAAGTTAACATCTGATTTACCTAACATCCTAAACTCCTATTTCTATGGTAGAGTCAAAATTTACTTACTTGCATTGGAAATTTCTGAGGCCTCTTTCCACACAATCATATGTAACTAGTGATAAAGATCAATTGATGCTTGTTGACTTATCTAGTTACCAAGTTTTGTAATTAGACACTGATACAGTGCCAAATACCTTCATTACACGTTGCTTCCAAGCGATATGCAAAGAATAGGCACTATAAGAGGCAACAGCCTAAACTTTATTCCTTCACCACTTAACATTGTCAATACATAACCAAGCACCCTTTTAAGAGATATATCATATAACCACTCAAGGGTGAGTTCAATTGTTAGGAGTAATTTTTGATTCCTTCCACCACTTAAAAACATGGCTATACATAGCTAGGAGCGTTCGTTTGGTTTCTTTGAGACCATTCAATATAGATAAATTTTTTTGTCCTGAGATAAACAATGAACATTAAATCACGACTTCTTATATCTTGTATTTCACACATGACCATGAAACAAAACAAAATGAAAATACAACCCTTAGAAAGGATAAAGGTTTCTTAAAACAAGACAAGCAACAAAGCTACAATTATGACACTCATTTTAGTCTAGGTGGGTGGGTGTTGATTACGTCATGACAATTTACCTCCATTGGCTAAAACCTTTTCCTCGATGATACTCTCTCCAACCTGAGAGAGTGTCAACAGTTCCTGAAGCATCTATGGAAACCGAACATATAATTAATCATTACCATCATAATCATTCTTATTTGCCTTTCAAATGATACTTAACATAACCATCTTTCCTAACTGCTTGCTATTAGACAATTAATACATAATAGTTCAATAATTAAACTAGGCTAATTAAACAGGATGTGACGATAAGAGATATTTGGCAATTCAAATGGTGCCTGTTCCATTGTTTGATTGAAAGGATTTTCAGTTCCACATGAGACTATATAACACTAAAAGGAGAGGTAATTATTTCTCTCATTTCTAGAAGACTGATATGAATTGTAAGAACCCTTAGTTTCTTGCAATAGTTATATAAATGCAATCCAATCATTAGGGCCATTCTTATGGACCAGATTTGAACGGGAAAACATACAGTTTTGCCTTTGTTAAATGTAGCAATTTATGTTTAAAACATCAAACAATATGAATGTGTGAGGACTGTCCAAGGCCATTTCTCTATTGGCATATTGTTGATATTGTAGTCTGGAATTGTCATGTCCCCGAAATCGTGCCCTTAAAATGACAAAATATATATATCATTAAAGTTATGATTGTCAAAGACGATATCATAATTATAATTAGTTATATTATCCATATTAAATATAATTATACAATTCCCCAAATATAAATACTAGCTATTATAATCAGTGTAATAATGGAGATAAATAATATATATTGAATTAAATATAAATATTAATAATTTAAACATTATATCCACAATAATATAATAAATGCTAAGAACATAAAATAATATTATTTATTAAATGGCAATTATGATTAAGATAATCAAGCCATATAATATTTTTATAATATGAAAGAAATTGAAATATAGATTTAATTTCAACGTTATGACTCCTTGCCATTGCGAGTACTTATTCACTCCTAAATCACAACATAAACCCTTGGCGTTGTCAATAAATCTAATTTCTTCCAAGTATTATCATGCCATTCTCTGACGTTATTTGCCAAGCCTTGATCTGACGTGAGAAGTCAAAGTTTTACTTGAGTGTCAAAATATGTTTCCAGCCTACTGCGTGATGGTGGTGGTCGTGGCACACTACGGGTGCAGCGGACTTCGATTCCCCTCCTTTGATATCTATTGATGATCACTTCACTCTCAAGCAGCGGGAGTCTTGTGCGAATTGAAAATTAATTCAATAACGAGTCCATTCCATTCCTATAGCGAATTTACTCTATCACATACTCTTGAGTCCTTGACCACTGTACTGTGTAAGGGTGATGTGGAGCCGTGGGACCCAATAAGGACAATTACTACTCTCATTTATGCCATCAATTAGAATGGTTAAGCGATTAAGAAGTAATTGACGATTTTGTGTGAACGGAAGCATTTAAGATTAAAGGCAATCAGAGGTAGCCATGAATGGTAGTGAAGAAAAGATGCAACCTCTCACATCAACTGAGATATAAAGGATAGCTAAATTCAAGAAAGGAGGGGAAGGACAAGGGAATGAAGGGAATATATATATATATATATATGAAGATCATTCAGGTAGAAGAAACAATCAGAAATCAGAAAGGATCACACAGTAAGAAGGAAACAATAAGAAACAGAGAGCCCCGATACCAGTCTGGAAATAAACACACAAGAAGATTAGATTGGGACAGCCCAACCAGAGGGCAGAGGGATGCATCACGTTATTCTTGATGAGATGCGAAAAAGAAGGAGGGAGTCGAGCCGCTGGAGACACGCTGGAAAGAGGTAAGTAACTCAACTCAGTCGCTGTTAATAAATCGAGCCTCCTACAGGAGATCATGATTAAGTTTATTAGTAATCTTTCTATTTCATATAAGATTAAATATGGTATCATTATGAATCATTGAGCTGGGCATAAACTGATTAAATAAAGTTACCAGCTGTTATGGACAAAGAAAAAATAAACGTTGCAAAACAATCTGGCATAACATTAGCTCTTAGGAAAACAAACTAATGACTATTTAAATTTTAATGATCAGATTTAGTGCACAGAAAATTAATTCAAAATCAGACAATAACACAGCAGATACCCTGGGAAAACCCTCCTCTTGAGGGAGAAAAACCCAGCAACGAAGATCTCTCTTCTATATATAAAATAGGGGCAACAATTCTCTTTACAATGAGGCCAATCACAAGGCCAATATTCAGCACCTACAATAGATGCAATGACAGATAATAATCTGTGCTTCCTTGAAATCTAATTCTGCCCTTGAAGAAATTTGCAACCTGCTCTTGAAGAAATTCGCACTTGAATGAAGTAATGAATCGAACTTTTCTTGATGTAAAATGAATGGAAACGAACTTGTATTTATACATTGTAGGAAAGAGGTCGCACCTCTTCAGGAGCAAGGTCAGCCATAATACAAAAATATAATTACAAAATAAAGATGCAAATTACAAGGAAGGTCATCCCTTTTAGAAATTATATTGTTGCCAAGTGAAGCGCCCCTTCACATTAAATATCACATATAAATAAATAGCCGATAGGCTATATTAATTTATGTCTTCATTCGTGGCTGGAAGGATGAACCCGAAGCTGCCATAACATTAACACTCCCTCTCAGCTAGGGAGAGAACTTCCAGCTGCTCAAGACAAATCATCTCAACATGATGCCCATCACATTGGCTACAACCAGATGTGAAAAGAAGAATATCACCTCAGCGTGATATTAGATATTGCCTCAACACGATATCAACCATAATGGCTACAACCATACTATGGTGTGTACAAGTATTCATCACTTGCGTGATGTTGTCACCTCAACATGACATTCACAACTACAAGATGTGTCATGGAGTCTCACACATGACATCCACCATGACTCAGGCTCAGAGGGTGGAAACAAGGGCTTTCACCTCAAATTCCTCCATCTCAGAGGAAAATGCATTAACAAGGGCTTACACCTCAAATTCCTCTGTCTCAGAGGAAAATGCATTAACAAGGGCTTACACCTCAAATTCCTCTGTCTCAGAGGAAAATGCATTAAACAAGGGATTTCACCTCGAACTTCTCTCCCAGAGAAGAACTCATTAACCAAGGCTCACTGATGCTGAGACTCTTACTCAGTCAAGGCTGGATTCTCCACCATACCAAGCTTATCTCGAAAGTACACAAACTTTATCTTGGCGAGAGGCTTGGTGAGAATATCTGCCGTCTGCTCATTAGTGCTGATGTACTCAACTGTACAACCTTCCTTAGTACCATATCCCTAATGTAGTGGTACTTGATCTCAACATGCTTGGTTCTATCATGAAACACGGGATTGACAGAAAGCTTCACACAACTCTGATTATCACAATGAATGATAGTAGGCTCCATTGATTGTCCAAACAATCTTGCAAGGAGCTTACGAAGCCATATTGCTTCCCGAGTTGCCATACAAGCTGCAATATACTCTTCCTCTGCTATACTCAATGCTACAGATGACTGCTTCCTGCTGCACCAGGAAATCATAGCGAAACCCAAACTGAAGCAACAACCAGAGGTGTTCTTCCGATCTGTGACACAACCTGCCCAATTAGAATCAGTAAAACCATGTAACTTCAGGTCTGCATCTGAAGAATACCTCAACCCATATCCAACTGTGCCACGCAAGTATCTCAGGATATGTTTAGCTACAACAAGATGTATTTGTCTCGGATCACACATAAACTGGCTAAGTGCACTTACTGCATAACAAATGTCAGGTCTAGTGTTAAGTAGATACATCAAAGATCCAATAAGCTGTCTGTACAATGTAGGATCCACCAAGTTAGAATTAGCTGTAGCCTCCTTCAACTTATGTAAGTTGGTCTCCATAGGTGTGGACATGGATTTGCAATCCATCATGCCAAATCTCTTAAGTATATCAATGGTGTACTTCCCTTGACTTAGAATCATCTCATCTGGTTTACGCGGACTTAAAAGAAATGCATGAAGGTCGCTAATCTCCAACAAAAGTCAATTCCTTCTTACACTCAAGAATCAGGTGATCTTCTCCGGTAAGGATCAAATCATCAACATATAAAACCAAAATTAATGCTTCACCATTGATTACCTTGAAGTAGAGATTTGAATCAGCATCATTCTTTAAGAAACCCAAGCTTGATAGGTAACGATCAATCCTTTCGTACCAAGCACGAGGAGCCTGCTTAAGACCATACAAGGCCTTCTTCAGCTTGCAAACATGTGACTCCTTTCCATGAACCTCAAATCCATCGGGTTGCTCTATATAAACTTCTTCCTCAATTACTCCATTGAGAAAAGGCTGTCTTCACATCCATCACGGTGAATCTTCCATCCTCTAGATGCAACAATAGCAATGATGGTTACGGCAGTGGCGAACAGAACCAAATGTTTCTTAAGTAATCAACTCCTCTTTCACGAGAAAACCGGGGAGCCACAAATCTTGCTTTGTACTTCTCAATGCTTCCATCTGCAGCATGCTTAATCTTGAATAGCCATTTAGAAGATACCACAGACTTGCCCTCGGGTCTAGGAACAATGTCCCAAACAACATTCTTAAGAATTGATTGATATTCCTCTACCATAGCATCTTTCCAAACTTGTTGACTGGATGCTTCCTCAACACAGGTAGGCTCGGATTCTATAATCTGACTCATTAAGGCAACATAACTGGAGAACTTATGTGGCCTTTTGCTTTCTTTGAATGTGCCTCTAGGAGCTGCAAAACTTTCAGCCTCTTGCATAGTACGCCTGGCCCATAGAGGTCTCTTTCTCCCAATAACAATGTCAGTAGGCCCATCAGTAGGTTCCAAGGGTTCAACAAGATCAATATCTTCTTTTGGTTCTGAAGTCTCCCTCTGAATCTCAAGAGTATGGTCAACTTCCATATCCTGAGGAGACTCTTCATTATCAATCTCATATGAATCCCCCTGGATCTTCTGAATGCAACATCTTCTTCGAATGTGACATCACTACTGATCTCGATCAACTTTTGTCCTGGAATGTATATCCTGTAGGCTTTTGATGTCTCACTGTAGCCCACAAATATTCCCTTCTTGCCAGAAGGCTCCAACTTGGTTCTCTTTTCCTTTGGAACATGAACATAGACAGGACATCCAAAGATCCTCAAATGACTGCCTTCAGGCTTCTTCCCTATAAAGGCTTCTTCTGGAGTCATATTCTCCAAGATCTTATGAGGACTTCTGTTGTGAACATATACTGCCGTCCTGGAAGCTTCTGCCCATAAGAAGGTTTGTAAATCTTGATCATGAATCATGGCCTTTGCTGCTTCCACGATTGTCCTGTTCTTTCTTTCTGCAACACCATTTTGTTGAGGATTATAGGGAACACAAAACTCCCTCTTAATCCACCATCAATACAAAATTTCGAAAACTGCCAGAGGTGTATTCTCCACCATTGTCAGATCTGAGGACTTTAATTCTTTTACCAGAAAGATTTTCTACCAAGGCTTTAAACTCTTTAAACCTATTCAACACTTCCTCAAACTCTTTAGATTTCAAAAAATAAATCCAAGTCTTCCTAGAGTGGTCATCAATAAAAAGAACATAATACAAGAATCCACTCGAAGACGGAACAGACATAGGACCACATAAATTAGAATGAATAAGGTCTAAAATACACTTAGATCTATTTTCCCTACTATGAAAAGGGGCCTTTATATTCTTACCCAATGCGCAGCCCTTGCAAGTACCTTCGTGCTCCTGGTTGAACTTAGGAAGGCTCGTCACCATCTTCTCCATGATAGGTAAGGCTCGGAAGTGTAGGTGAGCCAATTTCCGATGCCAAAAATCGCAAAGACTTGAAGAGTCATGAACCAAAGCTTGTAAGGAACGTGTGTAGACCTTGTAAAGGTTTTCATGTCTAACTCCAATTACTTGAGCATCCTTGAAGCTAGAGTTCTCCATCCACACTAGAACTTTGCCTTTGGAGAAGGCAACTTGATATCCTTTGTCTTCCAAAGCTGAAATAGAAATAAGATTGTGTTTGATTCCAGGAACATAAAGAACATTACCCAACTGAAGTAAGATGTCGGAATCCAAATGAAGTGTAGAGGTCCCAATTCCTTTCACGGAGTAGCTAGCATCATCTCCAATGATGACTTGTTCAAAAGACTCCTTTTCCACCAAACTTGATAAGTGCTCCTTAAAGCCGGTGATGTGTCGTGAAGCACCACTGTCGATTATCCAAGTGTTGGTGTCGGAAGGTACACTGCTTGATAATGCCGAATAGAACAAATATTCACTTGAATCCTTTTGTGGAGAGGCATAATCAACATCCGCAACGGTGACCTGTTGCTTAGGTCTAGTTGGACGATACTTGGCGAAGTGCCCAAACTTATCACACCTAAAACATTGAATCTTGGACATGTCCCTCTTCTTCTTGAATGGAGGTGCATCATCATTTCCCTTGTCCCGATTCCTCTTGAAGAATCCTTTCCTTCCATCTTTTCCTTTCTTCTTTGAAGCATGGGAGGTGAGAACATGAATGTCTTCATTCTTTGAACTTTTACCAACGCCTCTTCCCACCAACCTTGATTCTTCTTGAATGCAATCAGATCTTAGGCGATCTTGCACTGATTCCCTGAATGAAGGATTCCCAAGACAAAGGTAGACCATTGAGAGCGAGCATAGTCAAGTCCTTGTCATCAACCATATGCCCAATTGTTGAGAGTTGATCTCTCAAATCTGAAATCCTCATGAAGTATGCAATAACAGATTCTCCCTTTGACATCTTCACATGATGCAATTGATGCTTTAGTGCAAGTGCTCGGTTGGTATTGTTGATTTCGTACATCTTTTCCAAGGTCTTGAGCATATCCCTCGCTGTCTTCAACTTAGAGATGATAGGAACAATATGATCCTTGATGAAATCAACCAATATCTTCATTGCTTTAATGTCTTTCTTCAACCACTGCAACTTTTCTTCTTCCTCCTCGGGTTCAGAAACACTAGACTCCACGAACTCACCCAAATCATTTTCACGCAAGGTAAGCATGATCCTGAATCTCCATGAAGTGAAGTTAGATGCACCCTTGAGTCTATCCTCAACCTTCAAACCATTCACCATCTTGACTAATGTAGATAAGTGAACAAATAGGGTATGCTGATTAGCAATAATCTGATCACGATCCTCTCAAACCCGCTCTGATACCATGTAAATTTTAATGATCAGATTTAGTGCGCAGAAAATTAATTCAAAATCAGACAATAACACAGCAGATACCCTGGGAAAACCCTCCTCTTGAGGGAGAAAAACCCAGCAACAAAGATCTCTCTTCTATATATAAAATAGTGGCAACAATTCTCTTTACAATGAGGCCAATCACAAGGCCAATATTCAGCACCTACAATAGATGCAATGACAGATAATAATCTGTGCTTCCTTGAAATCTAATTCTGCCCTTGAAGAAATTCGCAACCTGCTCTTGAAGAAATTCGCACTTGAATGAAGTAATGAATCGAACTTTTCTTGATGTAAAATGAATGGAAACGAACTTGTATTTATACATTGTAGGAAAGAGGTCGCACCTCTTCAGGAGCAAGGTCGGCCATAATACAAAAATATAATTACAAAATAAAGATGCGAATTACAAGGAAGGTCAGCCCTTTTAGAAATTATATTGTTGCCAAGTGAAGCGCCCCTTCACATTAAATATCACATATAAATAAATAGCCGATAGGCTATATTAATTTATGTCTTCATTCGTGGCTGGAAGGATGAACCCGAAGCTGCCATAACATTAACAGACTATACTGTTGATGAACTGAATAAAAGCATATACTCTCTAAATGCGAAATGAATAAGCAAATATCCATTATTTAAGTTACTTGATAAACCTACAATATGTAGATTTATAATGTATTAAATGATATAGTTCACAACAATGAACGTGATAAACTTCAACCGAAATCTCTTTCGTAACGCTCGATGAGGATAGGGAGTGTGTGAAAGGGAAAGGCGGGTAAATCTACCCAATGTTGGACGGAGCCCAAGACAGGTAACCAATCCTTGAGGGTATCCAACTTGAGATGGTGCACGTGCCCTTGGCACAGTAAATCTACCATCCCACGAGGTTAGGGAGAGAAATAAGGTGAAGGTCTATTCCATTCGGAAGTAAGCAGTCTTTCATGTTCATAATAGTAATACCCTAGATGATAATGTAGTTATTTATGCAAAGTTGAAAGAAACTAAACATTGAATTATGTGCCTAATTGTTATCACATTATATATATATAGGATTTAAAGCAATTTACATAGATAAGATGATGTTTGGGTAAAATACATTATATGTCTTAATTTGTTACTTTATGTTTTTTTAGGATACTAAACTAGGGGACATTACAGGAATGTCTAGGGAAATCTTGAATTTGCAGTAAAATAACTGTGGAGGGACTTGTTTTCCAAAGTATTGAAGCATGATTTGTAACATTTCTGGTTGGTACTCCTAAGGTTCTGTATTTGATAACCAGAGTGCATGGTAGGGATATTGATGGATTCATTAAAAAATATTCTGTTAATTGATACAATTTCTTTTGTTGGCCTGAACTTCACAAGATTTCAGTGGATATTCTAGATGAACAGAAGAGGTGAGTTTGTTGTCAAAGCCTCAGTAGCCAAATGAATTCATTAAATTGTCACATTATATATTTGACTTTTGATGGTTTTGAACCAAAATATTTAAGAATCTATAGATGCAGTTACACGTCATCCAAGCTTCTGAGTAACAATTAAACTCTCTGTCTACTTCATAGAATAGCTAAAATAGCTGTTGTGACTTTGTCAGACTTCCTACTTATTGTAACGTGTCAATGAAACTAGATATCAGTGTTGTATCAGCTTGGCTAATTTGTTAGAAAAGTTGTTTTGGACTGACCTTTTTTGTCCGTCTTTTATGTCTATAATTCTATTCACTCAAAACTTATAATGAAAATGGTCTAAATGTGTTGGTACTCATCTTTCATTGACAACATTTTCGAAGTGTATTAGTTCTCTTATTTTATTGGCAATGTTTATCAGCTTCGCTAATGGGAAGAGAAATTGCTTTTCACTACCTTTTTTGTCCCAATCTTTTATGTTTGGAATTCTATTGACTGGAAACATATCATGAAAATGGTTGAAATGTATAAGTACTCATCTTTCATTGGCAACATTGTTCTCTAGTATCATGGGGTTTACTCATGTGTGGCTGTGGTTAAGACGCAATATATAATCTGTTTATGTATATGATGGGGTGATTACTTATCATAAGGAGGTCTTTTTTGTGTGTTTCCTGGATCTTGTTCATGTATAGGATTTTGTTGCATTTGATTGAGCTTCCACAAAATTATGTCAAATTGGACAGCATATTTATGGAAGTTTGATTGTGAATTTTATGATATCTAATCAGTTTTTATCTCTCACTGAAGTGTGCCGTTCATTTGCCATGCTCAGTAAAACCTGGAGTAAGGTTTCGTGAAGTGGGTGAAGTTATCAATCGACATGCCTCAATGTCAGGATTATCTGTGGTACAGGGGTCATTTTATCTGGACATTTTAATTTTAATCTAGGTTGCATGTTTTCCTGTAAATATTACTCTATTTGTTGAGATTTGTAGTTTGTGGAACAGGTGAAATCCTATTGTGGGCATGGTATTGGGGAGCTCTTCCACTGTGCACCGAATATCCCTCATTATGCTCGTATCCTTTTGACTTAAAAGACCTTTTTACTTGAATGCCCCAGAGATTGAGCATTCTTTGGCTTGTTGCTTAATGATCTAGGAAATAATGGAGACTACAAAAGATGGAGAATAAGTTATTCATTTTGAGTCATGTATGACCTGTATTATTATGCTATGAATATAATATAAGTTTTTTATGGTTTAGTAATTGCAGGAGGAAAACATTATTATAGTTGGGTGGCATTCTCATGAAATTTGGGAAATATCTCCTTGACCTCAATATAGGAAATAAAGCTGTTGGCATAATGAAAGCTGGTCAAATATTTACAATTGAGCCTATGATCAATGCAGGTATGAGATTTTTGAATAGGGTTGTTTATTTATTTATTATTGAATTCAATATTATATTTTTCGTTTGTCACAATGAAAGATTATTCACTTCACATAGGAGTATGGCACGACAGAATGTGGCCAGATGGATGGACAGCTGTGACAGCAGATGGGAAGCGTAGTGCCCAGTTTGAGCACACCCTCTTAGTAAGTAGTGTTTCATTTTATCACTCTACTGCATGTTTACATGGTATATTATCTCTTGTAAATGTGGTAGAACCTAGGTGCTTTGGTTTGTCAGTGATACCAGTACACCCTTTTAAGCAAGACATTCTCTTATTTCATCTATTGAACTGAGCATGAGCATTCAGCAGGTTTAAATCGGGAAATGACAAATGGAACACGCACACGCACACGCACACACACATGTGCGAGCACACATGCACACACACACACACATGAGTGCACGTGCGCACACATTAAATCTGGTTAATTATGGATAATTGTAAGAAGACATAATAATTAATATGGCATTTGGGTTTTATTAAAAGCTATAGTCACAAATATTAAACATGTTATCAGATATTGGAAATAAAAGTGTCTTATAAAGTGTACAAATTTAAATGCAAAAGAGTTAAAAGGATAAAAAATGTGTTCCTTGGTAATTGAGCAATCATTTTGAAATAAAGGAAGGACATGCTCCTCATTACATGAAGTTGTCTGTTAGCAACTTAGCAGCTACATTTTTGCTAGTGATCTGTATTCTATCCGCATTTGATTTACTAAGAAGTTTTATAAAGCTAAAAAATATATTTGGTAGGCCCAATTATAAGTTAAATAGGAACAAGTTATTTTCTGATTATTTGATGGTAAGTTCTGTCCTTTCAACCACAAGGTAATGCCTTTGGTTAAGATGACATGATCGAGTGGCATTTATTACCTCAAATCTCTCCAGAAGTTGGAACTGGCCTCATTGGTTGAAGTATGCCATATCCAAAATTGGACACAGCATTTTACCCAATCATACAGTAAACATATCTTTGCTATGAAAGCTCCATTATTGTCCATCCGAATTTAACTTGGGTCTTTGCCATGCTTCATTTCAATTCCTCCCAATTGACAAGGAAAGTAAGTTACTTTATAAGAAAATTGTATAAACTATTCTCCACTTTAACAATTGAGTCTATTAAAGTGCATGCTGATGTTGAAATTTTTATCGACTCAACCAATCAATCCTTTCACCTATCTTGAAAGTTAAAGCAGAAGTAAGCTACTTTAATCGTGAAGAGACCTTCTAACAAGATGACTAGTCAGATGCAAAAGGGTTGTTGATTTACTTCAGCAAACAAACTTATGCGCGCATGTGTTTCAATTAACATAACTGCTTCATATACAAATTGAAAAAGGGTAAAGACCATTAGTCTACTCTATAATCAGATTACTTTGTCATGAAAGTTATTAATTTAACACCACAAATGAGTAAGCAAAAATAAAACAGCAATGATGTAGTAAATCAATATCAAATGTTTTCTATAAAATAAACCTATGCTAAATGGAAGAAGCAAAATAACTAAACTAAACAAAAAAAATGCCTAAACTGAAGTTAGTAAAATACAACATTATAATAAAGTACATCATTATATAATATAAAAGGAGTCAGGAGACCGATGATTTGAATTAATTTTTTTTATTGAGAATAAAAGATAAGTTTTTTTTTTGGGGGGCGTGTGGGGGGGGGTTGGCGGGAAGAAAAATAAATTATATTAATAAGAAATTAGTTACAACTGCACATAGCTACCACAATATACAATAGAAAGAGGATCCACAAGGGAGTCTTGCTAGTCCATCTAGCAAAATACAAACAAGAATTATAGATCAAGTTGGCTACCCACCTACCCATCTCAGCCCGCTAGGGTCATTCGTTTTTCTCCACATCAAGAATTTGAATAAGAAATTGAGATTTATTTTGGTCTAGACCTCTCCAATTTTCCACATGCCAACCACTCCCACCTTTGGAAGCCCACTTAGCTAAACAGTCAGCAACTCTGTTCCATTCCCTGGGGACATGGACAAAAGATATCAAACCAAAGAATTTGTTTAGCCACCAAATTTAACCTCCAAGAGCAATGTTGAGAATTTCCACTATTCAGAAAGTTAACAAGGATCATAGAGTTAGTCTCACAAATAACCTTTGAGCATGAAGTATGCAGACCAAGGAGGCTGACTGCATCCATTTGTTTGGATGGTGCCCGAGAAAAGAAGAAAAAAGCGGATGAGCCTACCCTCTCATTCAATGCACCCATGTGCTTGCTAAGATAGGACATCCTAGAGGACCCATCAGTATTGATTTTACAAAAATCCCCAAGGGGAGGGGTCCATTTACTTGAGCGATTCACCTAACAAGCTATACACTAGAACTAGATTGAACTTGAAATGAAGGAGAAAATGAATTTCCCAAATAATTAGCAATGCACAGATCCGAAGAAGAAAGAGAGCTTTCCTCTTTAAATTTAGCCTCAATAGTCTCTTTGAGCATTCCCTTTATTTTTAGCCAAACTTGAGTAACATTCTTGCTCACATTTTGGAAAATACATTGATTTCTTTCCAACCAGATTTGCCATAGGACAAACAAGGGGCCAATATCCCAGGTTGCTAAAAGAAAAGAAGCTGAAGCTGGTGGATGACCCAAATTGTTCTAGAACTTAGATAAGGAAGTGGCTTGAATAACGGGTCTATTCTAGAGTTCCCACCAAAGATTCCACAAATCTTTAGAGAAGGGGCATTGAAAGAAAAGGTGATTTGTTCCTTCATTATTGCCACAAAGAACACACATGGAAGGCCCTTGAAAACCTTTCTTACAAATATTTTCCTAGATGAGGCAGTTTTTTTGACTCAACAGCCATAAAAATAAATTACGCTTAGGCCATAAAAACTTGTTCCAAGTTCTTTTCCAGCTAGGGTACTCAACATCCCTTCCTTTCTAGACCTCTAAAAAGTGATAACCACTCCCAATAGAATACCCACCAAGATTATTGCCCCAAGCAAGAACATCCTAATATTCCAAGAAGCTACATAGTTTGTTATCTAAAATTGAAGCAAGACTTTCTCTGTCTTCAATAATCCTCCTTTGGGCCATAATTCAGGCTCCTTCCAGCCATGGAGAAGGGAACGTTTCAAAGAAAAATTATGCTTAGTCAGCCACCTTGGACTATGTTACCGAGTTCTTCATTTTAGCCCCCATAACCGGCCAAAATATGTGTGGGTTTTGGTTCGGGTTCGGTCCTTCTGTACCCACAGAGAACTTGGGTGGCAAATGGAGAACCCTGGCTGAACCCGTGGAGAACCCAGAAGGACCCAGGCGGACCCACGTCATCCAGCCCAAAAAAAGGCAAAAACTCAACTTAAAAACATAAAATAAAACCCTAAAAAGTGCCTAAATTGCCTTATATTGACTTGGCCAACCAAATGAGGCTCATTTTGCAAACTCAAAAGAGCAAAAAACACCATTTTTTTGCCTCCAAGCTGAAATAGTTGATTTTTGCAGGGTTTCTCTTTTTTTTGAAGGTGAGATCGTGAGAGCTATGAAGGAGTTCAACTGATAGAAACAAGAGAGGAATAGGTGCACTGAAAAGATCAAGCAATCAAAGGTGAGTGAATCTATCCTCTCTTTATTTAGTTTTCAATAATTTTTTTGAAGATTTTTCAAGTTTTTTTCAAAAAAATTCAAGTTATTTTTTTGTTTTTCTAGTAAGGTTTGAAATTTTTTAAGAACATTTTATGCAAAATAAGGGGTTATAATGCCCATTTTTTCTTAAAAAAATTACTTCTTTTTATTTATTTTAGGTTCATATCTTCATACAAAATGGCAAATAGTTCTACTTCAGTTAGAATAAGTGCAGAGAGTCAATTTAAATATGATCCAAGCTCACCTCTTTGGCGACATACAACAATGATTCAACAACTTCCCGGTGGTGGGGGGTATGTTTGGCGGTGCAGCCAATGTGGAAATACATATAGGAGCTTGTACTTTCGAGTGAAAGCCCATTTATGTGCTATTGGTAATCAAGGAATAAAACCTTGCCTTGGGCCAAATAAAAAAGGGTTGACAAAGGATCAAATAATGGGTTATATTAAAGAACAAGAGGATGCTGACAATGCATTCAAAACACCAAAGGCTACAGACCATCCTCTTATGAAGAAAGGTAAAAATAAAAGCAAAAGCTCGCAAAGACTTAGTGGCTTATCAGAACCGGCTGGCCCACATCCTTTCATGGAAATGGCACAATCTTTTGAAGGAGAAAATATGTTGGTGACACGAAAAAGAGGCCCATTGGATAGAGCCTTCAAAAATGAAGCAAGGGAGTTGGCAGATGAGAGCATTGCACGTTGCATTTATGGCAATGGGCTTCCTTTCAACCTTGTTAGATCACCTTATTGGCGGGAAATGGTGAAAGCCATTTCTAAGACAACTCCTGATTATGTTAGTCCTGGGTATGAAAAGGTGCGGACCACCTTATTGGCAAAGGAGAAATCTTCAGTAGAGGTAGCATTGAGAGTAATCAAGGATACATGGGTCGAAACAGGTGTGTCCATCATTTCTGATGGATGGAAGGATTGCAAAAATAGACCATTGATCAATGTTATAGCAGTATCCCCTAAAGGGGCAATGTTTTTGAAGGCAGTTGATTGTGAAGGGAAAATAAAAGATGCAAGTTTTATTGCCAATATCCTCATAGAATCCATTGAAATGGTGGGGCCTGAAAACGTTGTCCAAGTCATAATGGATAATGCTAAAAACTGTAGGGCAGCTGGGGCTATAGTGGAGGCTAGATATGGTCACATTTTTTGGACACCATGTGCAGTCCACTCACTCAATTTGATAATGCAAAAGATTGGTACACAAATTGAGTGGGTCAAGCAAATCTACGCAGAGGGTGAGGAGATCCAAATGTTTTTGACTAATCAACATATGTCACAAGCCATCTTCAGGACCTCCTCCAAGTTGGAGTTGTTGAAGGTAATTTAAATTTGAATTTTTAATATAATTTTTTATTGTTTTATTTTAATTTTTCATTGCTGATTTGTGACATGCATTTTCTTACCATGTTAGGTTGCTGAAACTCGATTTGCATCTCACACAATCGTCTTAAGATGACTTCTGAAGGTGCGAGAGGCCTTGGGTTCTATGGTCATCAACAACTTGTGGAGTGTATGGAAGCAATCAAGCACAGAAAGAGCCCAAAAAGTGAAAGCAATGATCTTAGATGATGAATGGTGGGCTCGTGTGGAATATGTTTTAAATTTCACCAAGCCTATTATGAGCATGATTAGGTATATTGATACTGATCGCCCATGTTTGGGTGAAATTTATGATGGCATGGATTCCATGGTGGAGAAAATAAGAGCAGTAATAAATGCCAAGGAACATGACCCAACAAAAACATTTTTCAAAACTGTGCAAATTATTATTGTTGACCGTTGGAACAAGATGACCACCCCTTTACATCTCTTAGCATTTGCTTCGTCACCAAAGTATTATAGCAAAGAGATACTTTCATTGCCAAGGAGGGTGGCACCATATAGGGATGCAGAGGTTGCTGGTGGCTATAAGGCTGCATTTAGAAAGGTATTTGCAGATGAAGAAATCCAAAGCATTGTCATGAATGAGTTTAGCCAATTCATATATGCAAAAAATCATGATGTTTTCGCTCATCTAGACAAATATAGGAAAAATGCTGATGATTGGTGGTATCTACATGGTCAAGGCTCCATTTACTTGCAGCCTCTTGCAATTAAAATACTCTCCCAAGTATGTATCTTTTTATTTATTTATTTTTTTGTTTTTCATTCGCTGCTATTATGCTATATATTATGATTATTATCGGCAAGTAAAATTAAATACTAATAGTAATTACTAAATGTTGTGTGCCAAACCAAAATTTTTTGCTTCACTAAGGCATTTTGCTTAATTGAGTCATAATCTTGTTAAAGTGTCGTCAAATGGTCATTTTTGGGGTTTTCAAATATGGAGTTGGTGTCAATACTATGTCAGTCTGTTACTGAAGAGATTTGAGAAAAGTGAAAATTTGAAGGAAAAACATCAAAATTTTCTATCTTTGGAGAAGGGAGCACACATTCTCAAAGAAGTCCCTCTTTGCAGGCTCATATCCTATTTTTTAGGGTTTGTCACCTCCGGCGGACATTTGTCAGGCATCACGCATCGGCCAGCGGTGACTGTCAGCTTATCAACCGGACTGTTTTAATTTCAATTCTGGAAGATATAAGCGTATAAAAGCGAAAGTAAAATTGGCCTTTCTTGGAAAGCATGACACGGAGAAACCCCATCTTTTTGAGTGCGAGGGCGTAGGTTTGGTGAATGTCATCAAGGCGTTATCTCGCATTAGTTCAAGCTTGGCGTATCTAGTCGATGGGTGAATCACGAGATTCTTTGAGCGCTGAACACGAGGTCAAAGCGTTGGGTCAAATCTCGGTCAAACTATGGAAAAGGCAAGAGCATTTTAGAAAGGCGGCTTACTGAGGGCCTTTAATACTTTCTTCGATGATTCGAATACCTAATGGTATTCGTTGACTTTCCGTTTACTTTGTCTCAGTGGTCCGGAAGATGTATCGTCGGCTCATGATCGAGTTTTATATTATTTTTATGCGTTTCGAAATGGCTAGAATGCAGGAATGAAAGAGCAGCACGAAGAGGCTCTTGTTTCCACCTAAGATGATGATGTTTTAAAATGTGCGTGATGCGATGCTTGAGCGAGCTTATTCGCGTGAACACGAGAGGATCAGATAGAATTGATAAATCGGAAGTTATGGTTTTTGTTTTCCATGGATTAAAGAGATCGAAGTCAAAATTTATTCTTCGAGGGAAAAATGACTTTAGAAATAGAAACGGATTTTTGAGCCTTGGTTAATGGAGTTTATGATGGTAGGTGTCAAGATGTCGGTTTACTCGATCCAGCGATGCACTGTCGACTAATGTCGAAGAAGTCACGACCAACCGATTAATGGGAAGAGGATGGAAGAGTCCAATAAAGGTTTAGCTTAAATTTTCATAAAATTTGGCTAAGTCTGGAATTCGCCCAAGAGTTCAAATTTGAATTTTCGAAAGTGAGTTGAATGGACGCCTTAACTGGAGTTCTGACTGCAGTTAGACTGAACGATTTCTGGGTTGTCATCTTCAGTTCATATGTTTGCATGTGGAGTGATCTTTCAGTTTGCATGTTCAGTTAACTGGTTTGCATGTTCAGTTAACTACCTTGCATGTTCAGTTAACTTGATTGCATGTTAAGTTTAACTGAAGATTATCACTAAAAGTCAACTGAAGTTTACATGCATGGCGAATTTGGTCAAGATTGTGAAGATGGCGCTTCATTGCATGTTAACTGAAGTCATGGAAAGGGACGCCATATTTTGATGAAGCATTAGTTTGTGAAGCGTGAAGCATAAGATTTGTGAAGTATGGCGAATTTGCATGTCAACTTGAGTTTCAAAAGGGTCGCCATATTTAAGGTTGAAAAGTGAAGCATTTTTGTGTGAAGCTATGCACTTTTTAAGGAAGGCAACTTTAGTTCAAAAGGGTTGCTATTTTTAGATTTTAATTGATTAAAGCATGTGAGGTTGGCGCACTTGTTGAAGGCCAAACTGAACTTCTAAAAGGGTCGCTATTTTTAGCTTATTCTTTGCATGAAGATGGCGAATCCTTCATCTTATTCTTGTTGTTAACTGAAGCTATCTAAAGGGCACGCCTTAGGTCAAATTGATGAATCCAAGGCAAATTTGAAGATGGCGAACTTAAGACAAGTCTCAACTGAAGCTAAAATCGCATGATGAGTTCAACTGAAGTGTTGAAAGGGCAAACCCTAAAGCACGTCCACTTATTAAGCTTGTTCGACCTTCAGTTAACTATTATGAGGTCCAATAAGAAGCCAAGCGCCATTTTTAATGCATGCTTGCTTTAGTGCGAATTTCTTATGAGGAAATTCTATATATTTCAAGAGTGGCGTCCATTATTGCATCATCTTTTGCTCTGAAGCTTGTATTTTCTTGAGCGACCAGCAAGCTTAAGGTGATTCAGGTGTCCGTTTTCAGTGTTCTTCGAAGCTACGAGCTCAGATTCTTCAGAGGAAGTCAATTCTAGACTTCATTTCCACTTTGCATGCAGGTTTTATAAAGATTCGAAGAAGAGATTGGCGAATTTTTCAGAAGCAAAACAAACAAAACTTTCTATCTTCTGTCTTATTTCTTCTATTTCTCACCTTAGGTACTTTCTTCGCATGTCAAAGAAAACAGCAAAATATTCAGAATCTGATCATCTGGGTTTGCATACTTCAGCATTTGCAGCAAAACCCACTTCTTAGATTTTTTCGAGAAAATTGCCCCGCAGCCTTCATTCTGAAGCTCTGTGCTTTTTTCCGAGAATTTCTTTGCATGTGGGCCAAAATCACATCTTTTTGAAAATCTCATCATCTGGGTTTGTTCAGAATTCCGTTGTGCATAAAACCCATGTTCCAGATTTTCTCAAGAAAAATTGCCCCGAAAGCTCTAAAACCCTGCAGTTCTCGACTAAAAAGTCTTTGCATGTTAAGCTAAAAGCGTGTTTTCACAATTTTGACATTGTGGGTTGCCGAATATTTTCAGACAAACCCATGTCTCAGAATTTTTGGTGAAAATTATCCTCCAACAAGCTATTTTTAGCCTCACGGGGAGCCATTTTGCTTTCGAGGAGAAGTTGTTAGAAATAGCCGTGTTCATATCAACGGTGAGTTTTGAGAAGGTAGTTCAACTGGCGAATTCAAGACCAAATCGGTCTTAGTTCATGATTTCATCAGAGCAGCTGACAATGAAGCGTTACGCTGCAGAAGGAACAGAGATCACTTCATTTACGGAGCCGCCAAAGCCACTCAGATCCCATGCCATTGTCTTCATAAAAATGGTACCTACGTTGATCTCAAAGTTGTACAAACTGAGTTTCAGAAGCATGTTTGTGATATCTCGATGCAGATTTTAGATCACATTTCAATAATTTCAGCCAGTTTCAGAAAGGCGACTCAAGATGTTAAAGATGGCATGCATACAGTCAAAGTAGGCGACCAAGAATTGAAGAGACAAATTATTATTTTTGAGCAGCGTCAGAGTGCCGGAAGATAGAGTAATTGATGGTTTCTTAGTTGAAGTGTTAGACCGAGATGACATGGAGTTATCTGCCAGTTGGAACGTGCAGTTAATTTCGAGGGTTGAGTCCTGAGTGGCAGTTAACTTGACTTTCAGTTTTGAGTTAACTTGCTGACTTAACACATGCTTATCTCTTCCTCGGGATTATCATCACAGGAGTTAGGGTTAGGGTTTTCAGTTAACTGAAGGTAGTGTCCAGTTAACTTTGCTTTAAATAAGGACGTGCATGCTTGCACATTGTCCAATTAAGTTATTTGTACCAGTTAAACTGAGGGTAGTTGCCCAGTTAACTGTATAGTTTACTTCATTAGGGTTAGGGCGCATAACTTGCATGCATTGCAAGAACTGTAGTGAACTCAAGGTGATTTTAGGGTTACCTACACCTTGATGTATATAAATAAGAGCTTATGCTCATTTGTAAATAACTTTTGCTTGAGAGAGAAATATATGCTGCGCCTACCTTGCCCTCAATATTGCTCTTTTGGTATTTGTTCATGTGTCTTCGCTATTATGATTAAGTGTTATGCCACATAGGGTTTCATGCAATTGTGATGGTGGATTCTTTCTGTCTTGTGAATCTTTTATCATTTCAATCAAGTGTTATGCCACATAGGGTTTCGTGAGATTGTGATGATAAAATCGTTTTGTGAAGTCTTTACTACTTTCAATCAAATGTTATGCCACATAGGGTTCCATAAGATTGGCGTGGTAAATTCCTCCCATAGTTAGATCTGTTTTGAACATCTTTATCATTGAAATCAATTGTTATGCCACATAGGGTTCCAAGAGATTGAGGTGATAAGGTTGTTTTGTGTTAATTTACCATTGTGATCGATCGTTATGCCACATAGGGTTTCGAGAAGTTGCAGCGATAAATCTGTTTTGTGAATCTTTATCAATATAATCGAAGGTTATGCCACATAGGGTTTCGTGAGATTATAAAGATAAAGGCTGTTTTGTGAAGGCTTTGCTGTTTCGATCGAGTGTTATGCCACACAGGGTTCCATAAGATCGTCTTAGTGAATTCTTAAATCTGTTGTGCCCAATAAGCTTGTTTAGATTGAGATGATAGTTGTGCCACCTTGCCTTCAAGTAGAGAGTCTAAACTCGCTTTATCGTCCGATAGTCAATCCCCTCCATTTCCTCATGCTCTGTTTTCTTGAGGAAACTGGATAGATTTAAAGTAGTTAGCTTAGTTGTAGTTAATGATCTGCGAAACCAGAAAATCCTTAGCTGCAACGTTCTTGGTTTTCTTAACCTTGTGCCTCTTCCAGCTGAGAACAAAAGATAGGACTTAGATTACTTCTCTTTTCATGCATTCCAGCACAACGAGGGAGCTTCCCCTCCTAATTTGAAGAGCACTCATTGCGTAGTGTACATAGCTGTCCGTACAAACCTGCACTCCAGAGGTGTTAGATTTTACGCCAACATGTTGTATGCATACTCAATAGGTTGCAAGTTCCTCTTCAGTTGAGCGGAATTGGAGTACATACTCCATCCACTCAATCAAGCGCAATCGTTTGGGTGAAAAAAAAGCAGAGGATTTGGTCTATGTACACTCCAACCTTCGTCTCTTATCACATAAGAAACCTGAATACAATGAAGGGTGTGTCAAAGAATTGGGATCTCGCCCCTGAGTGTTTTGATTTAGATGCTACAGTTGCACAGCTTGCCTTGGCTTCTACTGATGACAATGAGGGAACTGATGCAACTAGTGGGAGTGGCAATCCAATTGATAGTGGTTCAAATGAAATTGAACCAATTGAGGACCACGACCTTGATGCTTTTGATGAAGACGAATTTGAAGAATAGTAGAATACTGAATTAAATATTGTCTTGATTGTAATTTGAATTTTCCATGTGTAATGACATTTTAAGACTTGAGTATTTACTAGTTACTTTTTTGCAAATTATGAATATATTATATGAGGTATTACCGTATGGCGTATTTCATTCTTTCAATATTCTATGGCATTATGATTATATGATTATAATTTAATAATTTATAAATTATATATATATATACTCCTGTACCTGTACCCGTACCCTAGGGAAAAAATTTGCCGTACCGGCGTACCTGAACCCGAACCCGCATCTAAATCCATACCCGAACTGGCAACTTAGACCTTGGACCATCCAGCCACCAAGAAAATATCCTGCAAGGGTTAAAGATGAGGGAAAGAAGAAATAATGGGGGGGTGTAAAGTACACTTCTAGAATGTAGGAAGTTTTTGCGATTGCTTCAGTTTGATAGATGTGCCATTTTATCAAACATGGCTCTTGACATTGCATGTATTATGATAAGGCTTAAAATTAAGGAACTCATACAAAACTGATATTCAACTTTGCACATGCTATTCTTTCACATGACTGATAAACAAATGATGTTTTCAGATATACTCAATAGACTCATGCATGCATCAGATAAGACTTTAATAATGAGCAAATTACAATTATTTGTGCTCAGAAATACACTACAACAGGGCCAGATTTATACTCACTAACAGTCTGATCAACAATGGATATTTAACAAGATTAAGGCAAGTATGACTCAGACATTAGACGGTAATACACAGCAGCAAGTCTGAACTTGTTTCAAACATTAATAAGCATAACAACTTAGTGACAATACCTGTTTAAGACTCTATTTGTGAATCTGAAACAACAGTAGTCTGGGGTGATTGCAGCCACATTTTAATGCTTGGAAATGCTCAACAGACCTGTGCATAGCGAACATCAATGAGAAGATTAAAAGAGACTCAGAAATAAACACATGCAAACAATATCGAGCCTGGAATGATGGTATACAGCTGCGCCCGGATCAGAAACCACTGTTTGGAGTGTATGCAGATGGAAAAAGAAAGCGCTGTAGTTATAGTAGCTGTACAATGTCACGCGAAAGCTCCTGATATGGAAGTGTCAAGAGGTGCCCAACACTAACAACAACAGCTTCTAGAAAACCCACGACCTGGGTATGAATAATAACCTTTAAACAGCTCCTTGAATATGTAGGTATTTGATGCCCAAGAGAACTGCAAACCTCCTTGAATATGGATGCCCAAACCCTAATCTCAAACCACAGAAATATATATATCGTTTAACTCCCAATTTTTGAAGAGCACATAAGAAATACTGAGAGGGGGGTGGGACGGGGTGAATCAGTATTTCAAAAACTTTAAAACTGAAAACCTCATGAAACAGAAAACAAACCATTCAGAACATTCATGAACAAGATAAACACCATGAACACTGAGATTACATGGAAAACCCTTTCGCGTAAAAATCCATGGCAAAATATTGCTTTTATTATCTTCAAAGGGCACCAACCCAGTTACACAAGTGAGCACTAACCCACTGAGAGCACCAACTCTCCCGAAGCACCAACTCCAGAACAACTGAAGCACCAACTCCAGTGTTGCTGAAGAACCAACTTTAGACTTACAAAATTCTTGATTCAAAACACTGTTCAAGCACTGAAAACCTTTTGCTCATACACCCAACTTCATATTCTGATATTCCCTTTCTGATCAACACAAAACTATAAAAACTTCAAAGCAGTGAGCAAGTTACTCAAGAAACTGCAGCAGATGATATTATTTAGCAATGAAGAAGAATCACTGTTTTGAATACACAGTTCTCACAACGAAATCGACATGCCAGCACCTCTGAAACACTTTTCAAAACTGTTAAAAGCAGTGTATGCTACAATGACCCACAAACACACCAAACTTCACCTTTTCTCAGCATATATATACTCTGATTTTTATTTAGCTGCACAGTAGCCATTAACACTGAAATTATTTAACTCACCACCACGAAATAAGAAACTGCAGCGTATATATTTAGTCATGTCCTCTTCCCCCAATGGAAGACATCCTACAGCCCATGTTGTGGGCTGAAGAGTAATTTCAGTCCATTAAAAAAATGCCTTCGAAAATCCTCTTTTAACCATCGTAACCTTCAGCACACACTTTCAAAAAAAACCTCATCACCAATAAAAAACGATGACACCCTCCTTTTGTGTATCACCTCTCCCACACGTAGAAACAGAATAAAAATGCACCAGTCAGCAATTAACACCATAAGTGTAGAAGAAATAAAGACCCATCCATAATTAACATTGATGTCCTTACCATAGAAAATACATGCATCCAAAGTAAATCTTTTTACGCCTCCAAAAGCTCTCTCAATAAAAATCAGTCAAGGTTAAAAGATGCAAATATTTGAAACTAGGCATACCCGCCACATCATAAATTGATACCTTCATACGATGGTAGTCATGGTTTTTAAATGCAATCAATATCAGAAAAACAACCAGATAATGTACAGTGCAGATTAATATTCAAAAACTTACACCTACAAGCCCGTATCTCTTCTAAACGCTAGTCTTCAAAGCACTGCATTTTTTAATCCATAACGGTTTCACACGTCCATCACTTCAAGAACAAAATGACACTAAATTACAGCACGCTTTGGGTAAATGCAGTTATTATGTATAAGACTATGGTCAACATACAGCAGGGACGTTACCACTAGTCAGCACACATTAAGCAACCCGATACCTTTAAGCCATTGAGGTGTATACAGACCTGCCCATAAAGACATGTCATAGCAATAAAAAAATGGGCCAGAAAACGATCACGACATTTGAATTTAGCCACCCCATGTAGAAATGCATGTTGTGACACCTCATTTAGAAATAGTTAAAACCTTTACAAAGCCGTCGCTACTAAAAGGAATCACCAGAAATTGCTAAGGCATGTAAGCAGAAAATAATAGATAAGCTGCCTGCACAATGAAATTATATAGCCGCCTCCATAATGAATTCATTAAACACAAACCGTTACCACAAATAATAATGTGTGAACCATAATAATAAGAATAGTTGAAGCTGCCATCACACAAATAAAAGTCGTCGAGCTTTATTACATAGAAGAAACAATGCTCAACAAATTCTGAAATAGGAAATAATCGACCTCATACAAATTTGACTTGGCAAGAGACTTTTCAAACCCCTGACTTGGCACCTCTTATGTGGCACAAAGCTGACATAAACCAAGTAGGCAAACAGCTGAAGTAGGCAAGCACATAGCTGAAACAAGCAAGCAACCTGCTCAAAAAAACAACAAACTAGCTCAAGCAAACAACCAAGAAGCTCAATCACACAGGGAAATAGCTCAAGCTCACAGGCAACCAACTCAAGTACCCAAGCAAGCAACTCAAACACGCAACCAAGTAGCTCAAGAACACAAGCAAGCAGCTCAACCACTTGACATCAATGACAAAATACTCAACAATCTCCTCTTTTGTCATTGATGGCAACACCTTTTGAAACCGAAACCAATACTACACTTGGCAACACCTCTTGAAACAAAAAATATTTTGAAATTAAATCTGAAACCAAACTGCTTACCTTGGCTCACTACTCCCCCTTTGACATCAATGACAAAATGACATGGCATAAAGAACGAATTTGTTGACCTCATGTCATGAAAATCATCATAAAATGAAGATCTGAGGAATAATCAGCAGCTTTACAAGCTAAGAGGTACTCAAATAACTTATTACAATACTCTTCTAGAAAAAGAAAAACACAAAAAGAATAACCTGCATAACCGAACCGGAGCTAATAAGATATAACAATGAAAGCTCCCGCTGAGTGCAACTTCTCTTTTTCTACCTCTTTCTTCTTCCTCAAAACCTTCTTATCAACCTCTTTTGCTTTGTCAACCTTTTTGTTTTGCTTAGAAAAATCTGCTACACCACTTCTATACACTCTTGCAATATGACCAACGTTATTGCATTTGTAACATATAACATTGTAATTCATCCAAGGAGCAAAATAATTCCTATTCACATATCTAAAATCATTTCTTGCATAAACTCTGCAATTTGCAGCCTTGTGACCAAAACGATTGCATGAAAACAATATGTATAAAAAAAAGAATTGTTAAACCTGGTCATTTGATCTTGTCTTGGAATAAGAGGTCTTCTAAAAGTGTTATTTCTGATCTTTGAATGCAAATCTTTTGAGCAATCTGCATTACCTATCTATTGTTCTTCATTTGTAGGCATGGAACATTGACCTTTTTCACAACCAACTCCACCTTTGTCACTGGGAGATCTCTGTGCATTAATGATCTCGTCCAATGATATAGAGTATTTTTGATTTATTTTCTCATTGCTCAGCTGTGATGATTTGTCTATATTTCTAAGTGAAACAACTTCATATTCAAGTCTCTCTACATTCTCTTCTTTTACCTTTAGCTGATTTCTAATTTCTTCTTCTATTCTCTTTGCCTCTTCAACTTGAATTTTCAAATCAACTATTAATTTTTATGCTTCCCCAAGGGCTTGAGATGTCTTCGTTTTTGCATCATCCTCTTCTTGTAGCAGCAACTTCAAATTCTAATTTTTCTTTCCAAATCTCTTAATTTCACTAAGAGCACTTATTAGTTCTTCTTCAAGATCAACTTCAGCTTCTTCATCATATTGCTCATCATCAATTTCTTCATCTTCATTCTCAAGTAAGTTTACTTCTTCAGCCATAAATAAAATTTCTTTTACTGAAGACACATCACTAACTTTTGATGAGCTATTGTGATTATTTGAATAAAAACTTTTTGCAGATTTCTTGTACTTATTCTTCTTACCTTGATACTCCTTCTTTGAATGTTTTGATTTCTTTTCACAATCACTTTCCTTATTCTTCTCATATGGACATTTGGATGCAAAGTGTTCTATCTTACCACAATTGAAGCATTTGAAAGGCAATTTGCCTTTGTATCTACCGGAACCCTTCTTCAACTTTTGCATGAAATGTGCGTCTCTAGAAATTGAATCTTCATCAAAACTATCATTGGTAGAAGATTCCTTGTCTTTTCCCTTCTTTGAAACCTTAAAGGCTGCCTTCTTTTTGACTGATTGATTAGGAGTATTACTCATCTCATAGGCTGTAAGAATACCATGAAGCTCATCAATGGTCAACTTGTCAAGCTCCTTCATCTTTTCAATTGCTGAAACCTTTGCATCAAAATGCAAAGGAAGAGACCTTAAGATTTTTTGAACCACAATGGTCTCTTCAATCTTCTCTCCTAGACCCTTGATAGTGTTCACAACTTCATCTGCTCGCAGAAAATAAGCAGCAATTTTTTTGTTTTCTTGCGTCTTGAGACTCTCAAAATGTTTGTTGTGAGTCTAAAGCTTTGCCTTCTTAACCTTATCATCACCTTCATACGTTTTCTGCAGTTTCTCCCAAATCTCATGTGTTGTATCACAATGCATAACTTTTACAAATTCAGTTTCAGACAAACCACATAAGATTACATTCATAGCTTTTGCATTATTCTCAAAAGCCTTCTTTCCATCAGCATCAGACGGAGGAGTTGCCGGAATATTATACCCATTTACAACACTTTGCCATATAACGAAACCAAGTGACATCAAATAAGTGCGCATCCGAATACTCTAGAAAGTATAGTTAAAGCCATCAAATAAGGGAGCTTTGTTCGTAGCCAAACCTTCATGAGAACCCATGTGTGCAATCAAGACCAACCTCCAAGCTATTAAGCTTTCAAACCGAGGAACTCCCCTCTAATACAAATTGAAGAGCACACAGGAAATATTGAGAGGGAGAGAGGGGGGAAGAGAGGGATGCGGGTGAATCAATATTTCAAAAACTTTAAAACTGAAAACCTCATGAAACATAAATCAAAACATTAAGAACATTCATGAACAAGATAAACACCATGAACATCGAGATTATGTGGAAAACCCTTTCAGGTAAAAAACCACGGCAAAATATTGCTTTTATTATCTTCAAAGGGCACCAACCTAGTTACACAAGTGAGCACCAACCCACTGAGAGCACCAACTCTCCTGAAGCACCAATTCCAGAACAACTAAAGTGTAAGAACTCTTCTTGCCCTAGATTTTGTGTCTCATTTTTTTGTTTTTGTGTTTGCAATTTCTGCCTTTTATAGTACTTTTCCAATATATGAAATGCGAGAACAATGCATAAAATAATTTCTGAAGGTAACTAATTGATTGCAACTCAAAACTAATTGCGAGAAGCTGGAAATTATTTGACAGCAGCAACATATACAGCTTTATTGATTTTTACAAGTTCACTTGTTACAATATCATTTCTAATAAATTCTGGAAATAACTAGCAATTAAAGAACTTGATAGAGGTTGTTGCTGCTCCAATAATGAAGACCACTCTCAAAATGCTATGCAAAATGCCTATGCTGTCCAAGGCGCCCAGCATGGAAGAGAAACATGTATCAGATGAAGAGTGATCTGCTGCCAGCACTCCCATGTACTGCTGCTGGGAGCTTTTTCCCTATCAAATCTCCTTCTATATGTATCAGATCTGCTGCTGCTATGAAGACGTTGCAAGGAGATGACACTATATGCTTCCTACCCCAAAAGATTTGGCATGAAAGAGGACTACACCCTTGGCTGGGTGCTCCCTGTTGACTGTAGCAGCAAGGAAAGCTTGATTTCTGAGTGATAATGGCCGCCAAAATAAATCTACAGATCTGCAACATATAATATCCTCCAAATGTTAACTATAAACCTCTGTTCTGCAATGAATGTCCTACCAACCCCTTGTATTAGTTTCTCCCAAATGCCTCAACACTGTAGCCGGTACTGTTCATGCGGATACTGTTCACGCGGGTACTGTAGCAGCAGATAAAAGCTTGCAATCTGCTCTTTAATGGCTAACAATGATGAATCTTCAGGTCTGCACTTGATAGTCCTTCCAATCCTTCAAACCCTAGATAATTTCTTCACCTTTAAGCACAAATAGAACATCTGTATGATGCCCTCCTAATGCCTAATTCAGTAGATATTTCACTACTTCAAAAGGCTGCACAAATGGAGAGTTAACGTTCTTCGATGGCAAATTGATTTCAGAAACCCTTGGCTTCCTCTCTCAGACAAACTCAACAACAACAATGCTCAATCTCCTCCATGTAAAATGACTCCAAAGTAAAATATATAAACCTTCATGAGAAATTCGAATTTCTCCATAAGGCAAATTAATAATATTAAAATTTCATTTATTTGCATCTTTTAATATTTCCTTCGACTTAGGAGTTGGCACTAAAAATTAATTCATTTATTTGGCCCCCTTTTAATGACGTTTTGACCCTCAAGTTATAACATTAAAATATAACCTTTTTAATTAATTAATGTTATTTGAGCCAAATAATATTAATAATGTCTTAAATTCATTATTTCTCAACATGCCATCTGAACTGAGGACTCATCTGATAATTCTCCATCCGATCATATGCCTTACTAAAAATAGTAAGGATCCCATTCTGTCCCTGTTCGACTTACTATAAATAGTAAGTTGAGCCAACTGAGTCCCGGAAGCCCTCGAGCAAAAGCCAAAGCTACAAGTTTCTAAACACTGGAGACGATACAATCCCCCAGAAGACCCTCTAACCAACCCCATTAGCCTACGAGAGTCAAATTATAGGCTAATCTCCTTGACAACTGGTGTCAACAAAAAGGGGACATTACATAAAGCACCAACTTCAAACTTACAAAATCCTTGATTGAAAACACTGTTCAAGCACTAAAAACCTTTTGCTCATACATCCAACTTCATATTCTAATATTCCCTTTCTGATCAACACAAAACTATAAAAACTTCAAAGTAGTGAGCAAGTTGCTCAAGAAACTGCAGCAGATGATATGATTTAGCAATGAAGAAGAATCACTGTTTTGAATGCACAGTTCTCACAATGAAATTGACATACCAGCACCTCTGAAACACTTTTCAAATTGTTAAAAGCAGTGTATGCTACAATGACCCACGAACACACCAAACTTCACCTTTTCTCAACACATATATACTCTGATTTTTATTTAGCTGCATAGCAGCCATTAACACTGAAATTATTTAACTCACCACCACTAAATAAGAAACTGCAGCATATATATTCAGTCAAGTCCTCTTTACCCAATGGAAGACTCATCCTGCAGCCCACATCTGAAGAGTAATTTCAGTCCATTAGAAAATGCCATTCACACATACTTAGAAAAAATGCCTTCGAAAATCCTCTTTTAACCATTGTAACCTTCAGCACACACTTTCAAAAAAAATCTCATCACCAATAAAAAACAAGGACACTCTCCTTTTGTGTATCACCTTTCCCACACAGAGACAAAATAAAAATGGACCAGTCAGCAATTAACACCATAAGCGTAGAAGAAATAAAGACCCATCCACAATGAAATCATATAGCCGCCTCCATAATGAATTCATTAAACACAAATCGTTAACACAAATAATAATGTGCGAACCATAATAATAAGAACAGCTGAAGCCGCCATCACACAAATAAAATCTGTCGAGCTTTATTACACAGTAGAAACAATGCTCAACAAATTCTGAAATAGGAAATAATCGACCTCATACAAATCTGACTTGGCAAGAGACTTTTCAAACACTTGACTTGGCACCTCTAATGTGGCACAATGCTGACAACAGCTGAAGTAGGCAAGCACATAGCTGAAACAAGCATGTAACCTGCTCAAGCAAACAGCCAACTAGCCTAAGCAAACAACCAAGAAGCTCAATCACACAGACAAATAGCTCAAACACATAGGCAACCAACTCAAGCACGCAACCAAATAGCTCAAGCAGCTCAAGAACACAAGCAGGCAGTTGAACCACCTTGACATCAATGACAAAATACTCAACAATTTTGTCTCCATAGGAGACTCACAAAATTGTAATGAAGTCCAATATGGAAAACCTGTGTGATTTCCCCTCTGAACCAGCTAGGGTGGAATCGTTTCACCATTGAAACCCTAAAGATGTCAACCTTAAAAGCTCACAGTAGAAGAAAATAAACTCCAATAATAAATAATGCCTTCTTCAACACCTTTTTTATAACCTCCCAAGAAAATAACCACCCAAGAAGATTTAAATAATTTAAAATTTCACTTTAGGTGGGAAAAATATAATAAAGTCCCTCTTTGGACTTTATAAAGATAATTAACAAACATTATTAAACATTTGCTTTTTTATAATATAACATTAATTAATTAATAAATAATTCCCAAACTTCAATTATTGGCTTACGAGAATTGAATAAGCTAATAATATATTCGACTGTCACTCAGAAGGGGACATTACAGGGGATGATTATCCCAAAAATCATCCCATAACAAAGCTTTGTTATCTCTATTGATGATCTAGAGAAGGCCTTGCTTGATCATCAAGGCACCCTTTTTAAAAGAATTACTTGATCCTTTACCATTCAATTGCATTCGTTGAACATCCTTATTTGCCACTCTACCTAAATATTTTAAGTTGAAAATTTTAGCCCAAGGCTATTTAGGGTGCTTACAACATCTCCAATATAATTTGGCAGCTAAAGCTTGACAATTGAGCTCAAAAAGGCAAAGACCAAGTCCTCTTGCTCACTTGGATCTACATACTAGGTCCTACCTCACCAAACTCCACTTCTAAGTGTCTAGATTTATTGCCCATAGAAATTTTCTAGACAAAGTATCAAAGTCCTTGAGGAAACTCTTGGGAGCAGCTAACATAAAAAATCTATATATAGGCAATGACTGCAAAACAAATTTTAGAAGAACCACCCTGCTAGCAAATGTTAACCATCATAGCATCCAATGGCTCACCCTCATATGGAATTTATCTAAAATCATTTTCTAATGTTCTCTTTGAAGAGTACTTGCAGAGAGGGGGATACCTAGATAATTCATTGGCAGACTTCCAATCTGAAAGTTAAGAATGCCTGCAATTCTGTGTTGAATAAGCTTAGGAGTATTGAAGAAAAAATATTGGATTCTTCCTCATTGAATTTTTGGCTTGAAGTTGCGAAATAAATATCCAAAGCTCTCCTAAAGCAGACCGCCTCATTTATTTTACCCATCCCCATTAAGGTGTATCATCAACAAATTGAAAATGAGTTTGTGCATTAATATTCTAAGCCTAGGACCAACCTTGAATAAGCCCCCCAATCTATGAAGATTCAGCAATCTACTTAGACCCTTTGTAATAACACTTCATGCCCTTATTTCTGATGCTGATTTTTTTGTTTTGTGTGTTTGATGTTTTATAAGGGTTTTTCTGCTTTTTTTGTGTTTTTGAAATACTTATAAAGAAATAGAAATGCATAACATAAAGAAATATAAACAACTATGATAATAGTTTCTCCAATATATGTTTTATTTGTTCAATATTCAATAGAACAAGTTATTACAAGCATACCCGAATTAATTAGCAGACATGTAGCTGTTGTTCACCCCTTTCAGCCAAAAAACAACTCAGGAAATGGCTCGATTTTCCCTCTATAAGCTGCCTTTTTGATAACTGAGGGTATGGCTGGCTTCCTTGGGTCTGGGTGCCCCCTTCTATAATTTTTATTGATTTTTTTGAAGCTCCTTTAATAAAATTGCCCCTCTTGAAAAGGCCGACCCTACTGCAAAGAAGGCTGATAATACACAGGCCGCACCTCCCTTATTCTGATTTATTTCTGCAGATGATAAATCATCAATCACACCCTTTTAATCTAGCAATCTCTAACAATAAAAACAAACCCTTTTTGCCTCTCCGATCTGCTCAATAGAACATCTAAATGATGCCCTCCAGAATACCAAATTCAATAGGTATTTCACTGCTTAAAATGATTGCAAACAATGAAGAAGAAACGTTCTCCGAAGGCATGAGGATTGAAAACCCTTGGCTTCCACTCTCAGACAAAATTTCATCAACAACAATCTCAATCGAATGAATATCAAATAAGCTCAAAGTGAAATATATATCCTCTCATGAGAAGTTCGAACTTCTCCAAAAAGGCAATTAATAACATTAAAATGTTATTTATTTTCATCCTTTTAATATTTCACTCGAAACTTAGGAGTTGGCGTCCAATAATTAATTCATTAATTTGGCCCCCTTTTAATGACATTTTGACCCTCAAGTTATAACTTTAAGTTATAATATTAAAATACCCCCTTTTAATTAATTAATGTTATTTAAGCCAAATAACATTAACAACTCCTTAAATTTATCAACTCTTAATATGCCATCTGAATTTGGGACTCATTTGATGATTCTTCATCGATCACATGCCTTACTAAAAATAGTAAGGGTTCCACTTTGTCCATGTCTGACTTACTATAAATAGTAAGTTGAGCAAATTGAGTCTCGGAAGCCTCAAATGAAAGCCAGAGCTAATCATCACTGAACGTTGGAGGTTAAACAATCCTCAGAAGACCCTCTCAACACCTTCATTAGCCTATGAGGGTCACAATGATAGGCTAATTTACTGAATACAGATGTCTCACTTTGGAGGGGACATTGCACCCTCTGCCATCAAAATAAAAAGATAAGGAGACAAAGGGTGACCTTGTTTGAGACCTCTAGATGTAGAAAATAGAGCTGAAGGAATAACATTGATGAGGACCGAAAAGGAAGTTGAGGTCACACAACTCATTACCCATTCTATCCAATTTGACCAAAATGCAAAAGAAGATAAAATATTATGAAGGATGTTTATCTTTTTTTAGGAATATGCCTGACATTACTTCTACATAGTGTATAATTATAATACTTCAGGAGACAATGAGATTATTTTGGTGAAATTCAATTCTCTTAATTCCTCAGTAACTGAACCAAAAACTCGAGTTCCTCTTGGATTTCCTTTCTGATCAATGACAACTGCTGCATTGTCATCAGATCGTATTATCATTCCATTGCTACATTTAAGTTCTTTACACGTACGTATAACTACGGCTCTAACTACTTCTGATTCTTGCAGAGGCATATTAGGCGTTGCTTCTTTAATTATAGCAATGATAATATCGCCGATATTAGCGGTGTTACGATTACCTGCTCCTAGCACTCGAATACACATTAATTTTCGGGCTCCACTGTTGTCTGCTACATTCAAATAAGTTTGGGACTGAATCATTTTTCCTCCAAAAGAATTGTTACCTCGGCAGAAAAAAAGAAATTTTGCGTGGTACTGAGCACGATCATCAGAGAAGGCTGGTGGAGTACCCATGGTTTTTCTTAACCTACGTGCGATTCTCTGTATCGCGTGTCTACCATTTCACCATCAAGGCATCATTATCCCTTATTCAAATAAAATTAATAATCGATATTATCCAAGTTTGTCAACCTTTTTTTTTCAAGTATTCGAATAATATATTAATTTGAGGTTCTCTAAGTTTGTCAACTACCATTTGACTCTATCATATGCCTTGGATATATCTAGCTTTATAAACATGGACTTCTCCTCAGAAGAATCCATAAAATGAATGGATTCTATAGCAATCACAATGCCATCTAAGATATGATGTCCTTTCACAAAACCTCCTTCAATATAAATTAGAGGAGCCAACCCTTTTCTTAATCTTTATGCAATAATAGTAGTAATTATTTTGTAAGTAACATTACAAAGAGAAATAGGGAAAAATAAGTTCAGAGAAGAAGCACCCTCTATTTTAGGAATGAGGACCAAAACAATCGAGTTGATGAATTTGAGAATTTTCTTATTTTGTTGTGATTCTTTAACCACTTCCAACAAATCAAATTTCAAAATTTTCCAAAAGGCCTGAAAGAACTCTATAGGGAACCCATTAGTTCTAGAAGCCTTACCCTCCATTTGGAACATAGTTTTTTCAAGCTCATTGTAATGTCCCCATTTTCCATCCCACCGAATAAATAATAATTAATTTAATTATTTAATGTTACCTCGGAAAAAAGTGCAATTATAAAGTATTATTAAGTAATTATATTAATGAGGATTTAATAAAGTCACTTTAATGATAAAGTGATAAAGTGGTTTTGGCGGGAAAACCTAAAAGGGATTATAAAAAGGGTTTGTGGGCTCATTTTCTCATTAGGTGAAGATTATTATTATTTTATTGGAGATTGTGAGAGCTCAACTTTCTAGAACAAGAGGATGGAAACCCTCGAGTTCAGGTTTGGGATTTGGACGAAAACCTAGACCTTTTCAGGTTTTGAGGTTTGGACGAAAACCCAAAACCTCGTACAGACAGATTTAGGTGGGATTCGCGTTTGGGCATCAAAGATTGACTGTGGGAATTTAGTGGGTCTTCTTTGAAGGCAAGATTCTGAAGTTTTGAGGTTTGGTTGATATTAGGGTTTGGAGAATTTCAAAATATTCAAGATTTGAAGAATATATTAGAGACTTGCAGATTTCTGATTAGGGTTTAATTGTGGCGGTGAGAAATAAGGAGTCTATTGGCGACTAATCTTATATCCTCATTTGGGCGATCAAAGTTGGGAGCCCATTAATAAGGCTCGTAGTATTTATATTGGTTTATTGCAGCCTTTAAGCTTCAAAGCTAGTCAAAGGGAATCGCCATGTCCATTTATCAAAGACTAATCATGTCACATTGAAGACTATGTAGTTGATGTGGAAACTGAGCCAACTTTAATATTATGTTGTTGTTTGCTTTGGAGAGAAAGACAAATGATTGCCGACGGGGAGAGAAAAAATAAGGAATAAGGTAGTTGCCATTTCATTTAGACATCGACATTCTCCTTAAGGAAGTTGCAAGCATATCTTATGGTTGCCGTGCAAATTTGGGGGTCTATGGTGCAACCTAGCAGATAAGACAAACATTGTAGGAGCTGATAGTAAGACAAGGAGCCGCCAGTTTTGTAAGCAAATCGTGGTTATTCAAAGAAAGCTATATTCTTATTAAAACTTCTGCTTCTTCCTTAAAGGGAATCGGGTCATGCTTGGGTGTATGCTTCATATATCTATAGCCGCCACTGGTCAAAGAAAAGTATGCTGCTGACCGAGCATCTTTGAGAGGCGATTAGGGTGGGTTTGATTTCATTTGCAGGAGGCCGCTTTTTTTTAATTTCAAACTGTTGTCTACTCCAAGACCACGATAGACTGGTCAAAAGTATTCGCAGGGTTGCCAGTCTTGGAACACACTACAGAGGCTGCATGTAAACCTGGAGGTCATCTGGGCTTGTGATAGGAGCACAGAGTGTCAAGAGTATGAGACGTGTAGGTGTAGTTAGCCTCTGAGAAGTCTTCATGCATTCTTGAGCTTCAATCAGCCTGAGTGCACCATTTCTCAGGTCTGAGAGTCATTATATCTGCATTAGGTAATACTGCTATTTAATCTGTGAAATCAAGTCGCGAATCATTGTTATTGCTGCAATATTTTGGTCTGTTGTTAAGGATGAAACGAATATACTGCTGTAGCATCGTATCAAGTTCAGAATACAGGTAATCTGCCTTTGGTTAAGGCTCTGTTTAAGAATGTATGAGTCTGCAACTTATCACTGCAGATATTCTGTCATTTGCTAGTCAGAATTGATTATCAGATCTGTTCATGCATTTTATATGTTCATAATTGAAGTGCCTAATCTGTTGTAGCTTAGAATCTTGAAGCCAACTTACATCTGCAAGCAATCAGTACTTTAAGTCGCTATTATTCACTTGAACCTCTGCACACCTCAGTCATCTGCATGCAATTCATTTGACAAAATGATATCATGTCAAATGAGAATTGAAAAATATTGTGCACTACAGGGGTGGGACACTACACTCATTCAAAGAGATGGTAGCCATAAGAGATTTATTCATATCTTCAGAGACCTAAGAAGGGATGCAGTCCCGAATGTGTCTTTCCTCCATAAAGGCTTGGTGACCCTGCTCTGTAAACAAAGAAGAGAAATGCTGAATAGCTTCTTTGGAAATATCTCGGAAAGAAATCAAAAGATCACCCTGCTCTGAGAAGAGAGAATAACATTCCCACATCATCAAGCTTTAACAAAATTATGAAAAAAAGAGATATTCCTGTCACCCTCTTGGAGCCAATCTATCTTGGACTTTTGTTTACAAAAAGTTTCTTCCTGCAACTCCCATTCAGCCAATTTGTTGGAACAATCCAATTCCTCTTTTAAAAGGTCCTCCAACATTCCCTCTTCTTTAATCTGGAAGGTTATTCTCTCAAGCTGCTTTTGAAGAGAAGATTTTGTATGAAAAATATTCCCAAAATAGCATTTGTTCCACTTCTTGAGCTTGTATTTAACAAACTGAAGCCTTTTAAAAAAGGTATACATAGAAGTCCGGAAGGCAAGCTTCCCTTCAACTCACATATACTCCAAGAGCTTGAATAAGTCAAAATCCCTTAGCCACATGAGTTGAAACTTGAAAGGGGGATGCTTTGGAAGGGAGAAGACTGAAGAAGAGAACTTAATTGGCCAGTGATTAGACCCCTTCCAACCCAAAATTTCTGAAAAGGAAGCCCAACAATTACCAATGCAATGAGTCGAGATTAGAAACCTATCCAATCTTTCAAAAATTGAATCACCAACTTTTTCCAATTTGGGTTGTTTTCCCTATTGAAGAGTAAATTATTGTAATACCAAAAGTTTGTTGCCGCCATCCTAACCTCATTGTGTTTCTTTTTATTCCAAGTGGTACCTTCAAGGGAAGGTTATGTTTTTGGAACATTGCGAGGAATAAATGAATTGGGTGAGGACAATGACTAGAACTCTTAGGAGTCTCACTAGTAGAGGAAAGCAGATGATGAATGCATGGACCAATAAAGGAATTTGTAGATGAATTAGGATTTGCATTCATCACCACTAACATTGTTTCTCTTGTCCTCTTTCTTTTGGTTTTTTATATCAAAATTGGTAATTAGGGCTTCCATTTCTCTCATAACCTCATTAGGCATCTTACCACACACCCTCACATTATGTCTATGTATTCAAGCAAGGTGGTATTTTAACCTATTGATTCCTCTTGTCATAAGAAGCTAGCAAAAATACAATGGACCTTGCCTTTGCATCTCTTGACATGCCATGCTTCCATGCAGGATTTTTCCTGCTGCTGCTCTGCCTTGAATTTGCCATTGCTGATTTGAACATAGAAAAAAAATTATTAGGGTTTCAAAAAATTTTGTTATGGAAAAGATTTATAAGATAAAATAAAATGAAACACAATGCAGTAGGGTTGGCATGGCTAGGAAATGAGGACAAAAAATAAAATTGGGCAGCACAATGCCCTAGGTTTTCAGCATTTGTCATTTCAAATTCAGAAAAAAAAGATACATACCTTTGTAAAATTCACTCCAAACTTGTTTGAATCTCCAAAATATTTCAACTACGCCTTCCAAAGTAATTTAAAACCCTTTTCTTAGTTGCATTTTGTAAATTTGGAGGTCTTATGGTATAAGATAATAAGAGGGAAAAAATGAATGAAAAAGCAAACCTGGGAATGCTTATTTTATGTTTACATTGCAGTAGAGTTCAACCCTAAACATTGTGAGTTTGTAACCAAGATGCAACTGCATTTTTGTAGAAACTTGGGTAATTTTCAGCAAAATTGTGGATAGGACTCAGCTTGTGAGTCATGGTGATTCATTGTGTTTCCTTAGTTTACTAGCAATTTGTGCTGAGTCTTGGCGAGCCCATGCAAGTCTTCAAACTATGAGATGGACTAGTTTTACAGGTATAAAGTATTTACTATTGGTATATTCTTTGTGTGTTTATTAGGCTGATTGAAACTACAAGTAGAGGCCATCTGCGAAATATTCAAAATGTGAGGTTCTCTTTCATCAAAGTGCATCTATTGGCATTAGGCTGCAGATGAACATTTTGGATGGGTGCATTAACACGTCCAAACATGCTAGGACCTCTTTGACGGTAAAGGGTCTGCCTCCACTAGTTCCACTAGAAGATTGTGATCTTCCTTATTGCTGCCTCCAAATGTTTCTTGACCCCGAGCTATGAGAACCTTCACCATGATCCCATCCAGACATTTTGAATTTGCAACTGTTAGTCCAAAATCAAACAATTCAAAATATCACATTATTCATTTTCAACTTCACTAGTTTACAAAATCAAAATAATATCATATGCAACAACACATTTTGTACAGCATCATCTAATCCATACAAGTTATTCAGAAGAAACTGATCAAATGACTTTACTATTCACTGTCCATAACAATCAAACAATCAAATTGCTTGTAGTTATTATCAAGACAAAACCCTAAAGCAAATGACAATTACTCATTCAGAAAATGACAAAAGCTTGTAAGCATGAACTCTATATTCTGCTTTTCAACTGAAAATTCCATTATTGCCTGCATTCGATATTTCAAGCCATTGCTTATTGAAGGATTTCAACATTTAAATTGACTAAAATCAAATTGTGCCCTTCAATTGAGATATTGAACCATTTTGAATTTTATCATCACATGCAGCAGTTTTAAAAACAAAATCTGGGTTGTTCCAAAATCTCTTTTTTACTGTACTTCAAATTTTGCTTTGGGACAGTTAGGGATTGAAGGAAGCCAAGTAACAAAGTTTACTTCACAATGAAAATATGCAGTTGTATCAATAACAAAGTTTATACCAGAGTTTGAATCATATCTGAAACAACTCATTCACCATTATCTTAAGGTTGTTATAGTGAAATTCAAATAAATTCACCATTCAAGGCTTTATATAAAACTAATCTTTTAAGGAAATATTTAAATATTCATGAATGCATGAGCAGATGCAAACAATACCAGTGAAAGCCAAGAAAATGATATCTTCTTTGAACAATATTCAACCAATAACCCTAAGATATCGTTTTTTTCATAGAGGCTTTGCTTATGACTGCACTAATATCAATATCACTGCACCATTAACAAAGAAATGAGAATCCTAAGAAGCTTCTTATACTTGCTGCAAGAAAAGATTATCAATTTTCAGAATGAAAATGAATAGCCTGCAAAGATTATAATTTTGATAATACCCAAAACACATTAAGATTAATTGCTTCAAACTATTGTCATATCAAAATTTCTTTTTCAAGAACGTTTTCTGACTGTCATGTATGCCAATCAAATATTAAGGTTCACTTGTATAGTGAACCTACATAAGAAAACACCATGCAAGCTAAAGTTTTAATATTTCATTGATTGTACCAACAAACTAAAAATCTCTTTTTAGCAATGATATCATTCCAGAAACCTGACAAAGCTCAAGTTTTCAATCAAATCTGCATGGTCTCAATAGAGAAGAACACGTGAAACTCAGTTTTAACTTCTGTCCAAAGATAGCAGCCACGACAGCTTTTAGACTAAACTTATTCTTCAACCATAGCATCTCAAAGGAAGATTACAGCACAAACAACTTCCATGCAAGTCAATACTCTTAACAGTATCATGTGAACAAGAGAGGCATGCCTGTAAATGCCCAAGAACACGAAGAATAACCAGTGCAATCCTATAAATGCCTGAGCTCCATTGCCACCTTCTCAAGCCAAAACACTATCAAATTTTCTATTTACCATACCAAACATTGACACATTGTTTTTGAATGTCTCCCATGTCAACAATTTTCAAAGCCACTTC
>VDFB02322589.1:0-21255 GCA_007258455.2 Sequoia sempervirens | reverse complement strand
ATGACTAAACCACCATTATACTTCTCAAGTTTAGTGAATTTACTTTGATCTCCAGTCATGTGATTAGAACATCCACCATAAATCACCCAATAGTCTTAATCATGTCTAGCATGAAAGGTGGTGACCAAAGTACCTTCCATCTCATCCTTCTTGTTCTTGAATCACTTTTTCTTGCACACATTTTCTAGAGTTAGCAGACACATATTTACTCTCAAAGCTAAAACAAGTATTCACTATCATCATTTATAATTAGATTCATCATCAAAGATTTCAGCTTCTTCTCTAACATGAGTACAACTTTTTTCTTATCCTTTCTATTTTATGATCTTTTTCTTCTTATGTACAATTCTATTTGGACATATTGAAGCATAATGACCAATATTACCACAACTGAAACATTTAAAGGGAAAAATACCTTTATATTTACCGATACCTTTCTTCAAATTCCTTGTAAAGTTCACTTCCAACTCATTTGAACCATCACTATCTAGATCATCTTCAATATTTGTTGCTTTAAATTTTGTTTCTATCTTTTCCTCTTTCTTTCCAAACTTTCTCATCTCAAATGCAGTCAAGGTTCCAAATAGCTCTTCTTTAGTATATTTCTTAGGATAATATGTTTCCTCAATAACTAAACTTTTGTCACTATAACATTCTGGTAGAGTCATTAGAATCTTCTCAATTATATCTTCATCAGTCAGAGTACCCCCTTGATTTCTAACTTCATTTGCTACCAGATCAATTTTCTAAAAATAACTTGCAATATCTTCTCCTTTTTCTATTTTAATATTCTCATATCTACGCTTTGTTGTCAGCTTCTCTGTCAATTTCACTCTATCATTTCCTTCATAAAGATCTTCCAACTTTTTCCAAACTTCATAAGTAGTGCTTAGAGAGATAACTTTTGTTCACTCAGTCTTGGATAAAGCACTGTAAATAGCATACCTCGCCTTTTCATTCTCCTCATAAGAAGAAACCTCATCTACAGTAGTAGGACCACTTGTCGGAGAACCATACTTCATCTCAATAGCCTTCCAGGTTTTGTAACCAAGAGAGATAATATATTCTCTCATCTACACTTCCCAGTCACTATAATTAGATCCATGGATACATAGGGATCACCAACTTATGCATCATTGAATCTTCCTTAAGTGGTTAAGCTCTACACCAAGGAACCAAAGCTCTAATACCAATTTTTAAAATCACAGGACAACTGAGAGGGGCAGGTGAATCAGTTGCCACCAAATTCAAACACAAAACTTCAAAACTTATCAATTTCACAACCACACTATTATGTTATTAAGTATGAACATGAAATGCATGCAACAAAAAGAAAAATCAACACAATGAACACCATATTTTACGTGGAAAACCCAATGAGGTAAAAACCATGGCAAAAGGATTAACTCACAATATAAAGTGATAGCAAAACCAAATACAAGAGGATTACTACAAGAATAGGACTCTTGTCGGAATGCAAAAGGCTCTTTGCCTCTGAAGGACTCATTATTGTCTAACAAAGGAGGCTCACTACCCTCTGAGATACAAAATATAACAAAAGATTCACCACAACAGTTACACACATCTGAAACCTTGATCAAAAGATTGTAGAAACCTTTAGCTCATTGCTTTCCAAAGAATCTAACTTTCCTGGAGTGGAGATACCCTGCTTTGCCTCAACTCCCACTTTTACTGCTCACGCTCGCTTCACTTGTGGCTTCTTCATTACTGCATCATCATTCAATCCTTAGCATCTTGACTTGTTTATACCATCTTCAACCTTAGAAACATTCTCCAAAGGGAGTCATTACATCGGCTTCATTTCATAAATTCAAACTAGGTCAACAACTCAATATTCCCACAGTGGAAAAGGATGAAAGTGGACCAATTAAACACTTGACCAAGACCAAAAGCAACATCTTGGATCAACAACATACTTCCTTAATTAAATTTTAAATTTTTCATATGAAGTGTAAACACTAGGTCAACCAAACCTAATGAAAACAAAAATGAACATTGAAGTACATGCTTTCCAACAAGAACATAACACACGAATGATGTAATATGCTTCATCATGCACAAGAACACATCTTAAATACTTCTAGATACATTCACAGCAAGTGTAACCTTCAAACACAAAACTCTTTCCAACAGTCCATCTGGACTATGCAATCCCACACAACAACTCTGAAGCTCATCTTCTGGAACACCAAACCATGCACATCTTTTCCAAAACCAATAGAACATCATTATAAGACATATTCTAGATCCACAAGACCTGAAACAAAATAACATAGGAATGAGGAGTATAAACATTTCTCCTAGTCCATAGATAACCGACTCTACCAAAATAGTTCACACACCGGTGAACACAACTTTCACCTTCCATCAAACAAGCAGTAACAAATAAGGAGATATCACCAACAATAAACCTTTAGATCTGCACGAGCATAGGATCAATACAAAAGAAACACGAAGCACATACCAGAGCACATTCTGAACACATATATAACTGAAACTTCACTCTTTATTAATTTTTTCAAAAGCACTTGTCAACCCATCATTTCAGCACATCTATAACATCATAAGGATATCCCCATGTACTCACAACATCTCAACAGTATCTCAACTATACATGCACAATTTGCAATGTACTGAATTGTGTTGACATCAATGACAACATTAATGACAACACCACCAAACTTACTCATACTTGCAACAGTTGTGTTGTGCCTTAAGAAATTTCTATCACTAGGAAAACAAACTTGTCTCTCCACCCGTACCCTTTTCCATGCTTACTTGAATACCCACTTTAATTTCAATATTTTTTACTAATTCTTTCATAATCAAACTTCCACCCTTTCATTAGCTTGGTACCAATCACGAGGTCTTCTTGGCACCATAATCTCAACATCCTAAAGCCTTATTCCCCTTCAAAATTCCCCCATTCTGCATTCCATTTTAGCATGATTTTCCAGTCAACTTTGAAGTCTAGTTCACTTTGATCACAAGTATATGGCATGAATTTCCCCTAACCTTTAATATCCAATACTCATAATTTTATTATTGAAAATCCCACTTACCCTATTGGATGATCAAAATGCATTTAATGAGCTAGGAAAGTTTGATGACTATCCAAAAATATTATTTGCCACCTAGGATCCATTTTCATCATTTTTGAGCTAATTTTATAGGAAATTTCCTATGATAGGGAATAAAATGATGTGTAGCACCTTTAATGCATCTATGGTGCTCACCAACCAGTAGATTTAATTTTTTCACACCCAAAAAACTCTATTTTAATCAAAAGCAATAGATCTAAAGGAAGGAAGAGAAGGGTGATCTATTTAATGCCACAATTATTATTGTAGAGCCTAATAACTGATATGTCATTTCTAGGCTACTATTTTGGTAGATTTTGTCAGTAATTCTCCTATCCATGCACTCAAGTTCATGAACCATTGATTCTTAGAGGTATGGCAAGGGTGTATAGTATTTTTTGCATTTTTTGATGTCTCCAAATTTTCAAGGGATATTTTTCTACACAAATCATTAATAAAAACAATGCCTAGGGCATGGTTGTTCTATGCAACATACCCATGGCGGGTCACATAATTTAGATATGGAATTTCTTTCTAAAGGTATTAAGGACCCAAAATATCTCATTTGAAGAGGATGGAAAATAGAAAAAGTGAGTAGTTGTAGAACTAGCATAATAATGGTATTTCCAAGAAGCCTTAGGATTTCAATTTTTAGTTATGGTTAGTGTAATTTAATGATTATTTTGATGTGATATTATCCTAAATGTGTGAGACACTCTTTAAACTTGAAGAAAGAGTGTAACTATAAATTTTGATATTTTTTTAGTGTCTGTAACATGCCAACCCTTCACTGAAGTAAATTATTCCTAATTTTTCACAATGCGAGTAAATAAACTATGTAACAAGCCATTGCAATAAAAAAATTATTTTCTTTATTGAGAACATATGAACACAGATGCCATAACAATATACAATAAGGATTCCATTTTGATATAATAATTTCAAAAATTACAATACTCCATGAATGTACATAATTACATACATAGCTCAACCGAGCTTCAGAGCAATAGATATAGATTGTCTAGGAATCCGCCTTTCAAAACCTTAGTCTTTTGTCGCTTGCTTGAAGGGCTCAACCATTAGTACTTTTTCTATTGACTTTCATATGCATTTAGACACTTTACATATATTTTCTAAGTACCTTCCAGACAATACTTCCATGATATGCTATCCTTTCATACATACTTTGCAACTTTGAACCTAGTTTGTGAATATGAACTATGGTGATAATATTTATAGTATTGCATGATTTAAACATGAGTATGTATGTATATGAATAGAATTTTGTGATTTAATTATGATGGTTAGTTGCATATGTATGTTGTGTGGATTAACCTCTCTGCAACATAGCACGTGGTAACAAGAATGGAGCATTTGTAGCAAGAACCAAAGCAGCGGAATAGGGAATCAATGGAGTTCAAGCCGCCTAAAGTGCAGGAAGTTGTGGAGTTGAACGCGGGTCATCATGGAAGGAATAAATGTTGAAGAAGGATACTCATTCTAGAATTTTTAACGTTTGATTATGTGTTTCACATGCAAACTATTTCATTGGAGTTCTTATTTGAATAGGTCTCTTCTTCCTTTTCAATTAGAATGAATAAGTTGGTCTTAATTTCATATCCTCATATCTAGGAGTGGGATTAATGATTACAGTTAATTGGAAATTTGAATAAGACTCTCCCCATTTTTGTATAAATTCAAGGGATGAGTTTGTAGTAAATTTAATTGGTTGTTAAGTTGCTAGAAGTTAGTCATTTCCCAGTTCCAAGTGATCTAAAGAAATTTTGTTGAAATGCAATTATTGAATAGAATCTGCAAGAAGGATTTTGTTTGAATATCCAATGATATGCAATGAATGGAGTTGTGTGTTAGATGGATGTGTAAGAACCTGAGTTAGATTTGGTTCTAAGTTAAGTGAGGCACTCCCCTAAGCTGGCCACTCAAGGTACTGCCTCTCACTTCATCTATTTACTTGTTCATTTATGCATTCTTGTTAATTCTATTTCTATTTCTTTATAAATGCATTGCAAAGTAAAGAACAATTAAATTAAATAAACAAATGGCTATATTTTGTTTTTATTTAATTAAATATCTCCTCACTAAGTTAGAATAATTTCAAATTCAAATTTGGTCACATGTCTACAACACTTTTTGACCATGTCATCAAATGTTACATGTAATTAAATATGACTAATATTTAATTACATTATTTTCAACCAATTATCTTCAACAAACTTTTAACACATGGCTTATTTCTCACACACTTTATTCCTTCATCCATTTGGCATGTTTCCCTTGGTCAAGGGAACATCCTCCTTGATTCTTCCATCTCCACCGTTCATCTCTCATGTATGAATCTGGATCGTCGATCACTGCCACATCACAAGATGCTTTGAAAATCCTATAAATACAACCCTTTGCTACATCATTGTCAATCACATCTTTTAGCAAACTTATTATGTAGGAATAGCTTTGGAGCATTTATAATTTGATCATTTAGCATTTAACAAGTTGCATTGTTTTATCATTCTAACTTAGAATCGTGTCTTAATTTGTAATTGCATTTTAATGATTAATATTTGAGCATATGCAAAATCATTTTAGCTTTTTATGCATCATTTGTATCTCATAATCTAGCATCATTATCCATTTGTAAATATCACCATTATCATTTGCATCATGCATTATCATGTAGGAACTTAGATTTCTTGCATTTTGAACATCTTGTTTCTCAAGTTGTCATTCTAACAATCATAGTGCACATATAAAATCTGAGAGCCAAATGATTTAATGAATCCTTGAGAATAGAGAACAATGAAATGTTTTTAGAGATTTTTTTTCTACAAATAGAGTAGTTCTTTGATTGAAATATTTAATGTAATATGTCTCATTGATGTTTGTGTGTCTTGCTATTGATTTGCTAATCCCCCACATTTCACACACACAACAGTAGTTGTTGTTCATGAACAAATGTGTAATTGGCGAATCATAGCACTCCATAGATTAGAATTAGTTATCTCATTATTTTGAATAGTTTTGGATTGATTATGTACTTACTTGTTATTGGTAGTCATCTACAACTTATGTTGCAAGTACCCATAGCCATTAGGTTATGTAACTACTTTTATGTTTTTTGTAATTCTATAAGATTCCAACAAAGTATAATAGTCTAAATAAGTTTGCATAGGATAATCTAGGTGAACATGAGTTCGTGAAGGCACATATAGTGCAGTGCCATCATAAGTTTACACACCTTTGTTGATGATTTAATTTAGGCTTGTAATGTCAAAGTGGGCTAGATTCAGCTAGGTACACCCCTGAATTGTGTAGATTTTACAAATTCCACAACACATTAATTTTTCCTTTACATTTTTGGCGTCATGTTCTAGGATGGTGTTGTCATCATAGACCTGTTCTTACAATTTTCATAGTTAACTTTTCTTTCCCGCATTAAAGGAATGTTAGATTTCATCATCAAAACACCTAGAGTTATACTAACATGTGCAAAAATGTTTCCATACAAAGTCAAAACTACTATATGTGGAGGCAGAGAGATAACCAAGGAAGATTCCTCCCTTCAACCAGGCAAGACAGAGAAGATACTGGTGATTTTGTTGAATACATTGAAGAAATTTTTGAACGAGAGGACACTTCCTTTCCATCTTCTTCATCATCATCATCTTTCACAAATACTGAAGGGACCTTTCAAACAATGGCAGATACAACATTGGATGATCCCCCAAAGCATGGTACCTTTGAGTTCCCCATTACTGACCAAGCTAGAGCTATTGTGCTGAAGAATATTCCACCATCAACATTACCAGTATTTTATGGCATGGTGACTAAGGACCCAAATACCTTTCTCTTTGAGTTTTATGTTTTTTTTAGAAGTTATGATTATAATTTTGATGCCCATTGGCTCAAAATATTCCCTACTACTCTAAAATATGCTACCCTTAGATGGTTTATGGGGCTTGGCAAAGATGTTGTTCTACATTGGGATACCATGAAGACAATGTTCTTGGAAAAATATAAGGATTATTGCAGAGGATTAGACCAAAGAAGATATGAAATTTTTAGAATGTCACAAAAGGAGAATGAGTAATTAGAAGATTATGTGGAGAGATGCTAGTTTTCTTTGAAGAAAAACCGACATAATAAATTATCTAAGGAATCCCTTAAATTGGTATTTTTAAGGGGGGTTAATGAAGAATATATGGATTCCCTCAATCTAATTGGGCAAGGTGACATCTCTCAAATCCAATTTGAATAAATTTTTAGATTCTGCAAGAATTATTCTAGGACCTTTACTAAAAGGCCAAGGGGAGAGAGGACATCCATCACAAGTAAGTCATCTAATGGGGTTTCAAAAGTAGAAATCAGCAATTTGTTGTCCAACATGAAGGAGGATATTATCGGTCATTTAGCAACACAGTTGGAAACCCTCCACATAAAGAAGAAGCAAGAGGAAGAATAAGCTATGCTCACTAAATACTGCCCTAATTGTAGGAAGAGGAAAGCAAACTGTAAGTGTAAGAGAGTGGCTAGTATTTAGCAAGATAAAGTTGAGAAACCTAATTTTCAGCCAATTGAAGCAGTTGATGGATAGATCTTTTATATAGCGCAAAGGAGGCCATGGAAACAATAAAAAGGTATGCTTCAAGACTCCCTTAGCTTTAATTCACCCTTTCCTATGGGGAATCAAAAAAATTCTACATGGAACTTTCAACCTTGACCAAAAAATTAGAACTAGTGGCAAATTCCTCAATGGCCAAACCCTCAACCTAGTTGGAACCAACAACAATTAAATCCTTGGTCACAACAAGGATTTCAAGGTTCCAATTATAACCCATAGTGGCATACACAACAAAATAAATGACAACCTCAATGTTAAAAAGGCCAACAATGGTAGAAAAACATGAATTACCAATAGCCTATGCTTCCACCTCAGTGTCATCAACAAGTTATCATGCCTCCATCAAATCCTCAACCCAAGCCACCTATACCATCACAAATACCTGCCCAACCTGCCCCTAACTCTAACACTAAGCTTGTTCAATAGGATTACACTAACGAAGCTAAATTGCAATACCCCACTTATGGGGTAGAGATGAGTTATGTTCACCTCATATCAAGGAAACAACTTGCAAGATCTTCATCTCCCCAAATTACAAAATTAGACGATGAAGAAACCACACAGGAAGCCTCACGTAAACCATCTCTGGAACATAAGTCAAATTAGGGACTCCAGACTACATCACATTCGAAGCCTTATTTCCTTGAATGCTTGGCTATCCAAAAGCAACAAACATAGGTTGGAATTGACCTTCTAGAATAGTTAAAAGATGTAAGCATTAAGATTCCATTAATCCAAGCTATCAAAGATATCCTTATTTATACTAAAACTATTATAGATCTCTACAAAGAAAGGACCCACAGACAATCCATGTTTTGGATAACCTTGTTGACATGATGCTAGGGAATATAACTGTCCCCAAGTACATAGATCGTGGTAGTCTAGTAGTGGATGTTAAAATAAATGAGACTCATCAAGAATACTTTGATAGACTTGGGTGTTGCAAGCAATGTAATGACCAAGGAGACAATGCAACTACTATAGTTATCCAATCTTAGGCCTACTTAGACAGTTTTACAATTGGTTGATAGGTCTATAGTTAAGCCTGAAGGAGTTACTAAGGACTTGGTAATTGCATTAGATTCCTAGGAATACTCTACTAATTTTATAGTACTTCAGCCCAAGGCTAATCTTGTTGGTTGTCCACTCATCCTAGGTAGACCTTGGTTAGCCACAACTAATGCATTTATAGGTTGTGGGTCAAGAAACATGATCATATCCAATGGGACTGTGACCAAGAGACTAGTCCTCTATCCACCAACCCAACCACATTAAGACCTTGAGTAGACCATTTGGCCCCACTTGGATGATGAAGACAACTATTCATTGCAGACCTTAATGACCATTGAACAAGCCCCTTACTGGATATTCAAGATGAAGATAAGTTGATAGCTTATATTATACAAAATGACTATGGGAGGCACCCACAGTAGCAAGGTTGTCTATCCTGCTTACAAGACCCGTTGGAAAGCATAATACCCACCATTTACTCACAAGAGATATCCCAAATATTTTATACTTTATTACTCCAACAATGCTTACTAGTAATACCTAGCCTTGATCTGTCCTCTGTGCAAGAAATGTCTAAACAATTGGAGATCAAGCCAAGTAAGATGTTGAATGTTAATAATGCATTGACTGATGAATAGTAGAAATCCTTGCATGGAGTACTACAGGCACATGCAACAACATTTGTATGGGATTACAGTGACATGAAAGGCATTGATCCTACCTTATGCATGCACAAAATTTACACTAATGATGGCTACAGACCTATAAAATAGCCACAAAGGTGCATGAATCTAGATCTAAGATAGTGAAAGTTGAATTGCAAAAGCTTTTGGATGTAGGATTTATATACCCTATATTAGACAATGAATGGGTTTCACCATTGGTAATAGTTTCCAAGAAAGGTGGAAAATGGATAGTTTGTGTTGATTACAAGGAACTAAATGCTGCCACAAGGAAGGATCACTTCCCACTGCCATTTATCGACCAAGTTCTTGATTCTTTGGCAGTGAAGAAATATTTCTCATTTATTGATGGTTTCAGTGGTTATAACCAAATCAAGATTGCACTAGAAGATCAAGATAAGACCACATTCACATGCCCTTGGGGTACCTATACATATTATGTCTTACCTTTTGGTTTGTGTAATTCTCCAGCTACATTTATGAGGGAAGTGCTTAGTATTTTTCTGATTTTTCCCATGATAGTATGGAGATTTACATGGATGATTTCACCACATATGGTGAAACATATGATGATGCCTTGCAAAATTTGGAAAAGGTTTTGAAGAGATGCACAAAACATAATCTATCTTTGAGCAATGAAAAATGTTTTATGATGATGACACAAGGCATTGTCTTGGGAAATTTTATTTCTAGTGTAGGAATACAAGTTGACCAAAAGAAGATTGAAATCATATCTACTTTGTTTGTTCCACAGAGATAGAAAGATGTACGAAGCTTCCTTAGACATGTAGGTTATTACAAGGGATTCATCCAAGACTTTAGCAAAATGGTTGCACCTTTATTTACTTTGTTGACAAAGGATGTTGAGTTTGATTGGACTCAAGACTATCAAAATTCATTTGAGAAATTAAAAGTAGATCTGACTCATGCACCAGTTTTAAGAGGTCCAAATTGGACATTGCCATTTCACATACGCACTGATGCACCAAAATTTTCTATTGAAGCAGTCCTAGGACAAAAAGAAGGGAATAAGGAATATGCAATATACTATATTAACAAAAACCTGCAAGGAGCGGAGTTAAACTACACTGTGATAGAAAAATAGATGCTCGTTTTTGTATATGCCATTAACAAGTTCAAACACTACATTACTAGCTATCAAGTGTTCATATATACAGATCATACAACAATTAGATACTTGATGAATAAACCAATAGTAGGTGGAAGAATTGTAAGGTGGTTGTTGTTATAGTTACAAGAATTTGACATAACAATAGTTGACAAACCAGGAAAGGCTAATGTGTTCGCTTATTTTCTATCTAGTTTGCCTACCTAATTAGAAAAAGAAGTGGTTGAAAATTCTTTTCCTGGTGAGCATCTATTTGCTCTAAACATACACACTCCATGGTATGCTGATATAGCTAACTATTTGGTGACAGAGAAGATTTCAGGTTACTTTTCTCCAAGGGAGAAAAGACAGTTCACAAATTCTTCCCTTATTTTTGAATTTTTGGAATTTGATTTTACACTGGCCCAGATAACATTGTGAGAAGATGTTCCAGGGAGGATGACATGTTTGATATATTGAAAGCATGCCATGATGAACCCTATGGTGGACATTTTGCAGCTAAGAGGACAACCTTCAAGATCTTGACAATAGGATATTATTGGAAAACCCTACATAAAGACTCTATTAAGTATGCTAGAAGATGTGATTGATTCCAAAGAATGGGGAGACCCACAAGAAGTGATGAAATTCCTTTACAACCCCAACTAGCACTAGCTCCTTTTGATAAATAGGGGCTAGATTTTGTTGGACCTATCTCCCCCACTTCAAACAACAAGGAATACATATTGGTATGCACTGACTACTTAACCAAATGGGTAGAGGAAAAAGCATTGCAGTTTGCCAGAGATGGCAATGTGGTAAAATTATTATATGAGGAAATATTCACTAGGTATTGTGTACCTAGAGAGATAGTGACTGATCAAGGAACAAAATTCACATCAAATCTAATCACCAAGTTGGTGAAGGAGTATTAGATTATCCACAAAAAATCTACACCATATCATCCTCGGGATAATGGTCAAGTAGAGGTCACAAACAAGGAGATTGAGAATATATTGACAAAATAGTGTAGCTTCATAGAAGAGATTGGGTATCGAGATTACCAAAATTTGTTTGGGCATATAGAACCACATGGAAGACAATTATAGGTTTTACCCCTTATGAATTGGTTTATGGAAAGACAGTAGTGTTTCCTATAGATATTGAATACAAAACTCTACGAATAGCAGTGGAATTATGGATGAACTTAACAAAGGTTCAAAAGGAAAGGTTGCAGCATTTGAATTCCCTTGATGAAATCAGATTATAGGAAATACACCACACATAGGTTATTCAAAAACAATAGATTAAATGGCATGATCAGTATATTAAGAGTAAAGAATTCAACATAGGTGACTGGGCACTTTTGTATGATTCAAGATACAAATATTTCGAAGGAAAGTTCCAATCCTGATGGTTAGGACCCTATGAAATTCAAAAAGTGTTTCCTAATGGTACGATGCAATTACAGACCATTGATAAGGTCAGGTTTTCACTCTTGATTAATGGCCACAGACTAAAGCTTTACAAGAAACCATTTCAAAAAGATGATTTCATTGTATCTCTTACAAACGAGTATGGTGCTCACAGTACTACTAATACAAGATCTAAAACACAAGATGGAATTCCAATAGAAAGTGATTTACCTAACATGTCTAGTGATCCAGAGGTTGAGTTACACAAATCAACCCCTGCAATCACCCAGACATAATGTATCATGCTTTAAAACAACATGCACACACATGACATTATCCATGATGTACAAATTTTTCTCTAGAGGGACTTTTTCTTTAGTTCATTCAACATTTATCGGGACTTGTTTTAGATGGGACCTAAAAAATAAATAGCAAAAGGGCCTTGTGCTTGGAGTACCCGTAGCAACACCTATTGAAAGTAAGCTACAATAACTTGGAAAAATTCAATTGTTTTTCTTGTGCATTCCACCAAATATCACATGCATCATTTATTTCTCAATAAAGTGTTTGTCATAAGTACATCTCAAATCACAACCACCAAATTTCCATCCACTCCTATGCATTTAATGCCAATCAAATCAATTTCATGCCAAGATACATGTATCTCTAGTACTAAATTGCGCCGAGCGATAATTACCATCATGCAAATATGATAGGTAACTTCTCATAATTAAACTTGAATTATTTTTGTATTCATTATTATTCTTAGTTTAAGTTATGCATGCAAAAATATTTCACCATTAATTTTAATTATTATCCCATCACCCCTGCCAAGTCATGCATGAAGTGAGGTCACTTCAAATAAAGTTGGGGGGCAGGGTATAATAGTCATGATTTTTTAATTTTTGGTACCTAAGTTTGTCAGATAGCATTTTATGCCATCCTCCTAAAAATAGAAGACCTTTGTTGTTTTTGATAATGTGATTGTGATTTTTTCCCTAAAATTAAGCTAAGGTACAAAGATTTGAACTTAATTGAGCTAGAAGCAAGGGGATTGTGAAGTTACAATATTGGGTATAAGAGAAGGCATTAGAAGGAGCCGTGAAATTGGAGGGTTTTAAAGGTGGTGGAGTCAAAATTTGAGCAAAATTTGAGCATTTCAAGGTTTTAGAGCATCAAGACAATGGGAGGTGATGTTATACAGAGGGAACCATTTGTGCATAAGGAAATATTAGAAGATACAATGGTTTTACCCCTCTTCACTAGAGTGGGATTGGTTAGAATATTTCTTGAATTTGACAGAGTATGACGATGAAATGGTGAGAGATTTTGCAGCTACATTGAAATATGATGAGGCAATAGTGAGAGGGTTGGTAGTGGATGTCTCTGAAATGGAAATTGCTCAAGTCATAGGACTACCTCATATAGGGTCTGAATACCCAACTCATGCAGATGCACTTGCGGCAAGGGAGGAATTCTGTGAGTGTGGAGAAAATATGGACTCAACATCGAAAGGTACAAAGAGGCTTTCCCTTACATTATTTTGGGAAAAATGTGTTGGTTATATCATTAAATATCTTACTTGTGATGGTCATCAAAACCTTTTATATTACATTATGCATTTTAAGTTGTTAAATCATTTATGACATGACAAGTTGGTAAATGTACCTAATTTCTTGTATAATATGTTGAAGAGAATGGCATCTGAATACTAGAGAAAACAAATGGATACCACACTATCCCATCATTGCTTAATAACCCTACTGGTTAAAAGGAGACTGAGAATTCAATACCCACAGGATAATTGGGGTGACTTCAAAAATTGAAAGGATATCACTGAGTTGCTTGAGGCACCTGAAGTAGAGGACGAACCTCAACTTGAGTTTGAACTAGAAATTGAACCTAAGCAAAATGAACCTAAGAAATAAAATTCTCATGTTGCACCATTGGCTTCATCTACCTGTAGCCAAAGAAGGCCTCGAAAATATGACATGTCAGAACATAGGCTGGTGGTAATAGAAGAGCCCTCATCCTCTAAAAACCCTAAAGCCAAGGGAGGTACAACATCAACATCTCCTAAAGGGAAAAAGAAAAAGAAAGATGTTGAGAAGTAGAAGAATGTTGTAAAAGAAGGGGATGTAGAGAAGAAAAATGGGAGTGAAAGAAAGAAAAGGAGCAAAGTTACACAAGAAACTATTACTCCTAGACGCTCAAGTAGGTTGAGAAGAGAAAATGTTGAGAAAAGAATCATTGAAGAACAAAAACATGAAGAAAATGGTGAAGGACAACAACACCATGATGCAATGATGATAGACATAGACATATATAGAGAAAGAGATGTCCTTGAAAAAGTTTATGTTGATGTTCCTAAAGATGTCAATGTGCTATTAGGAAAATAAGGCATGTTTCTTCTTCCTCTAATTCTGATTCAAGGGATGTTTTTATTGCAAATAAAACAAGGAGAGTAGTCACCAGTAACCCCATTAGGGAAATCTTTGATATTACAAGGGATGATGGTGATGGTCTGAGTTTTGAGAAAGAGGAAGAATTGCTAGAAGACATGAATATAAGGAAAGAGCTCCAAGAAGCTCTTGTTAGACTAGAACAATTGGAAGCACAAGTGAAAGGATATGAGCATAAAGACAAAGAGAAGGAGATAAGAATCCATGAGTTGGAAGAGAAAATAAGACTTATGGTCATGAAGCTAAATTAGACTTACTAGCACAGATGGTCGAGAGAAAAATAGGAACTGAGGAGAATGTGAAATTAAATCTACAACCTCCTGTTGCAAGAACACCGATATATCACACTACTTTGTATTTAGGTTTTGAATTGTTGAAAATCGCCAACCAATTCAAACAAGAAAAAGAAAACTGTGAGAAGGAGAAACAAACTTTGAATGCATCATTGGAAAGTAAGAATTTAGAACTGAGTAAATTGGAGGGAAAATTGATAGAAGTAATAGATAGAGCTATTCAAATTATTGTGTAGAACTCCACCTAGAGTGTATGCATTGTTTTTAAAAGAAAATTTTCTCAGTTTTCAGTTTAATAAGTTTTATTAATGATCAACTCTTTGCTCTAAACAAGAGGCATAGTTTTCTCAATTTCTTTAATACAGTCAATTTAGAGGAGCAAGATCAGTTGTGTGAGCATTATTTGCAAAACTATGTGATGACATAGGAAATTGAATGGAATCCCTTAATCTATGTTGGGGATTTGCAAATAAGGGCCCTGACATCCTATTTTAGGAATGAGTAGCTCCGAGGAGAACTAATGGAAAGATATGAAGAACAAGAGAAAATAGTAGAACTATAGCTTAGGAAGGAAGCAAAAAAATCCCAATAGAGTCATCACTCAATGGTTGACACTCCTTTCTCATCGGGGTCCAAGAAAAATAATTGTAGACTTGATACTTTGAGCTTACGGAAGGATTCAGTAGCTAGCAGTGACCCTCCAGAACTGCCTAAAACATTTGGAAAACATGTGGAAAAGCTTGATTATAGAATTATAGAAGAAAGAGCCTCACTCTTTCCATAATTGTATGAATATGTTTGAGAGATTGAGCAAGTACATCAAAGTTTCAAGAATAAGAGGAGTGGAATGGCTTCCACTTATCATCCTCCTATTCTAATTCATCTAGTACCACATTAGACAAGAGAAAAGATTGATCAATATAGGAATGCATAATAGATTAAGATGGATAGAATTGCATGTTATAATGGTTTTTATCTCAAACAAGGACAAGGAGTCAATATAGTTATGGATCTTAGGAAGATCGCCTTGTACTACAATCTTCTCCCCTAGGTGGTCTAGTTAAGTATTTTGCTTGAGGACAAACAAAACGATAAGTTGGGGGCAATGATGGGCTTAGTCATTAGTACTTTTTCTATTGCTTTTCATATGCTTTTAGACACTATAAATATATTTTCTAAGTACCTTCTAGACAATACTCCCATGATATGTTATCCTTTCATACATACTTTAAAACTTTGAACCTAATTTGTGAATATGAAATATGGTGATAATATTTGTAGTATTGCATGATTTAAACATGAGTATGTATGTATATGAATGGAATTTTGTGATTTAATTATGATGGTTAGTTGCATATGTATGTTGTGTGGATTAACCTCTCTGCAGCTCATGCGTGGTAACAAGAATGGAGCATTTTTAGCAAGAACCATAGAAGTGGAATAGGGAATCGGTGGAGTTCAAGCCATCTAAAGTGCAGGAAGTTGTGGAGCTGAACATGAGTCATCATGGAAGGAATAAATGTTGAAGAAGGATACTTGATTCTAGAATTTTGAACATTTTCTTATGTGTTTCACATGCAAACGGTTGCATTGGAGTTTTTATTTTAATATGTCTCTTCTTCCTTTTCAATTAGAATGAATAAGTCGGTCTTAATTTCATATCCTCATATCTAGGAGTGGGATTAATTATTATAGTTAGTTAGCAGTTTGAATACGACTCTCCCCATTTTTGTATAAAGTTAAAGGATGAGTTCATAGTAAAGTTAGTTGGTTGTTAAGTTGTTAGCAGTTAGTTGTTTCCCAATTCCAAGTGATCTAAAGATGTGTTGTTGAAATGAAATTATTGAATGCAATCTACAAGAAGTATTTTGTTTGAATATCCTGTGATCTGCAATGAATGGAGTTGTGTGTTACATAGATGCGTAAGAATCTAAGTTAGGTTTGGTTCTAAGTTAAGTGAGATAGTCCCCTAAGCTGGCCACTCAAGGTACTTCCCCTCACTTCATCTATTTAATTTTTCATTTATGCATTCTTGTTAATTTTGTTTCTATTTTGTTTCTATTACTTTATAAATGCATTGCAAAGACAAATAGCTCTTGCGGCTGATTACAATAGTTGTTGTTCATGAAAAGATGTATAATTGGTGAATCATAACACTCCAGAGATTAGAATTGGTTATCTCATTATTTTGAATAGTTTTGGATTGATTATGTACTTACTTGTTATTGACAGTCACGCTGTAGGTACCCGTAGCCATTAGGTTTTGTAACTACTTTTATTGTTTTTGCAATTTTGTAAGATTCCAGCAAAGTAGAATAGTCTAAATAAGTTTGCATGGGATAATATAGGTGAACATGAGTCCATGAAGGCACATATAGTGCAATTCCATCATAATTTTATGCAGTTTGGTTGATGATTTAATGTAGGCTTTTAATGTCAAAGTGGGTTGTTCAACTAGGTACACCCCTAAATTGTGTAGATTTTACCAAGTGCACAACACATTAGTTTTTCCTTTACACTGTTGAGGAGGAGAAGCATCACTCAAGCACTTTTTTGCCAACCACAAACTCATATGCAGTCCCTCGCACATCTATCGATGATAGATGGCCCTACCCTTCGACGAAGAGCTTGGTTGGGTAACTTTGTATGACAAACCACACTAAGCTTAGTGTTGTACCCTACATGACTAGGATTTATAACCCTACACTCAGTAACTAGCATGTACTACATGGACACGGTGAACTAACGGTGGAGCCAAAGGCAATCACACTACTTTGGCCAAAGTGTTCTCACTCAGTACTTTGAGTGAAGGTCAACTATTCACTTACACTTCTTAAGCTCATTTTGATTTAAGGAAACTATAATCTATGAATAGGTAATCCCTCCCATGGGTATTACCTTTTATACAAACTCTAAGGTATCACTACTCATTAATCAAAAGTACAATTTCCCTCCCTTCAATGGACAATAATCCTAGGAGTAACCCACTAGCTATCTAGCATAATCAAATAATTAGCAATGAGTAACCCTTAAACTACCCTTGTTTAATCATATCTAGTATATTAATACCTATGATAAACAGTCTCTCCTATTATGGAGTGTTTACAAGAAATTCATAAATAGTATAAACAACTTCTACTTTCTTTCAAAGCAAATACTAGTTTTCCCTAAATGCAAGTATCCACAATATGCTAAATAAAGCAATCATAAAACAATATTTCATAATCCAAGAAAAATAAAGGGAGATTATCCTCATGCCTATAATACGTTGTCCAATTGACTAGCTGCAACTTAGCTTTCCCAAAATAGTAGCTAGCTTAGCTTTGATATCCCAAACAAAGCCACAATAACCTCTATCCAACAAGTTGATAGTATACTTCTCTCAATATGATAAAATACTCTCACCAATACTCAAAGCTCTCTCTCAATATATAATAAAATAAAGAAGATAATAAATTTAGATAGAATGCACAAGATTGCTTAAGGAATGTGTCCCAAATGAGAGCTCAATCTTACTATTTATACAACAGATTGGAGACCACTCAACCTATAGAAAAGGCATGAGTTTTGATAGCAAACTCCACTACTATCGAATCACTCAACTTATCAAAGTGGTGGAAACAAGTTGAGAGTATACTCAATAAACTAAAGCTACAGATCGCCCTTAAAACTTGATAGCAACACAAGACCATTTCAAAACAACACATGGTAAAAAGAAGGCATTCAAATTTCTCTTAAAACATACTTCTACAAAAAACATAATTCATAAGGTGGCACCAAAGCTAGCAGAAACATTTCTACAGTTGGCACAGATTTTCCCACATTTGAATCAGTCAATAACTCAAATACAACACTTAGCATAAGTCAACTCGGTCCAAGATGAATTGCCATGTCTCTTAAAACTGATTTGACCAATTCATCGATTTAGAGAAAGATTTCTTATCATTCGACATTTTCATTTTCTTTGTAGTTGATATTCAATTCAGTAATGTAGCATCCAAGGTAAATATAGTTTACTAAGTCAAAATGTATTTAATCTCTTGCAATGACTAAGTCAAATTCTTTAAATTGACTTACTTGTTGCACTTAATATTGCACATAGTTTTCCCTTTATGTATTGCCAATACGAATTATATTCAGCCTTAATAAAATGATTGCATATGTTGTATATAATCAGTCTATGATTTAATAATTAAATCGACCTTAAGCATTGCTAATGATAATTGACTTCAAAGCATATAATCACTTTTAAATATATAACATATATTTACATATACATATATGTGTGTGTGTATATCAACACACACACACACATATATATGTATATGTGTATATATATATATATATGTTAATATATATTCATATATATCATATGCCAATAAAGCGTGTATACATTCAATATACAAATGAATACAAACAAGATAACAATCACATAGTAATAACAATATATCGATTGTGTACATATATATACCTCTGTGTACATGTATACATATGTATACATATATCGATACATTCATGTGGGCATGTCTATTTTCCATCATGCGCATGTATTGTTACATATATACATATGGATATATGTATATATCATATACATATGGATATATGTATATATCATATACATATGGATATATGTATATATCATATACATACATATATGTACACACTTGATTACACACACAAATTCATACACAATTACTATCATATTGATAATCTCCTACAAGTGATATATCTATATATTTACATATGCATGTTGTTAGGTCCTTGATAGTTCCATGTGCATAAGAAACTCATGCATAAGTGTGCATAGGTATGTCTACCTATGTACCCTCATGTACGTGTTCCTTCATTTGTATGGTCTATCATCATCACACATGTGTATATGTATATATTCCTCGTATGGCCAACTCATTAATACGAGCATAGTAATATAGGGAAGAAATCATAAAATCCAAACATATAACATCATCCAATAATTCACTCAATAGTAACAATACACTTACTAATGTAGACACGTCAAACTAAGGATGACTTACCAACTTCCCACATAAATAACTTGACTCAACCATACTATTGTGAGTGTGTGAAAGCTCAACTAGGTAACGTTACTAGTTACCTGACCAAGATCTTCTCCTAGGTGATACTTCCCCTCCTCCTGGAGGAATGAACATATACCTACATCCAACTAACACATGCACATGGTAGTTAGTTGTTCAAAAAAACATGCATACATATAATACATCTCCATAGTTAGAATATTAATAACCATCCATTTCACATATATGGATTTCTTCACATAACATTAAATGAAACAACATTCATTCATAATGCATTGATAACAAAGTGAAAGCACAATTTATTCACCATTAGAATACAAATTACATTCACATTTACCCTACATAGTAATAGTAAATAGTAATTACACAATTGGGGTGTAATAGTGTCTCCAAGAGTTTCATGTGTATTTTTCAAAAAATTCTTGATTAGTTGGTCTCCCAAAAGGTCATAAAAGCATTCCAAAGATTTTGTAATGTATTTCTTGAGGATAAATAAAGGAACATGTGAGTTTATTGTTGTATTACTAAGTAGACTCTTGTAAAGTTTTCTAACTTAGGTTATTTACTCATTTATTTGTGTAAAACCTAATTTATGTGTACACGATCAACAACAAAGGTTGAGTTGGAGACCAAACAATTAGAATAATAACTAGGGAATATTTTGATAAATACAACACAAACGACTAAGAAAAAATCTAGAATAGTTGAAGCCAAACACTTGACAATCAAGAGAATCTAATGAGAGTAAATACATTGTACCTAGCCCATTGTTAGGTGGCAATGATCATACCTGTTTGATGTAGTAATTTTTTTAAGAAATATATTGTTAATTTAGAATGATAATCAATAAAATCTTTGCACTCAAAACTACCTTAGATAATGATGCTACCTTATATGTATACAAAGCATAAATAATTACTATTTCTATGCACTCCACTACATAGTGGATCTAATCAACTCACATATTATATCAAGATTTTCAAAAATTAATGTGTGTATCAACCTTCTCTCTCTTTTGTATATTGTCAATTAACAAATAGAAAGATTGCATAATTCAAAAGGAATGCCTAACCAAGGGAAGTCATGTAAACTCACTAACAACAACACATGTGATTATTACAATCTAATACAAGTTAAGATTTGCATGGTTACAATTCAACACAAGTCAACATGCAAATTCACACCAAATCGTGCTTATTCATAATGCCTAAATTATGCAAGTTACAAGAGGATAACAGACTTACAAACTAGTCGCCAAGGATGATCTCAAGAAATTTGAACTCAAGGATCATTTTAAATACAAATTATTTTAGATTTTGACAAAAAGGAGGGGTATAAAATGTAATACAAAATTTGTGATCATGTTAGATTGCTTCATATGTGGAGTAGGGTTGCATTATATGGATATAAATTTTCTTGAGAGTGCAAACTAGGTGATTTTTTTTCCTTTACTTACTATGTGTGGACTCTTTTGTGAGTTTGAGGTAATTAA